>OLKM01001981.1:0-50000 GCA_900291075.1 Melanogrammus aeglefinus | reverse complement strand
GCATGGTGTCACGGTTTTCGGACGCGAGACACCTCTCCCTGGAGAGGTCATGCCATAAAAACTGGGGCCCTTATGTGATTGGCCCGAGCACCGGTTCACGGTTTCAGACACGAGAAGCCTCACCCACCCTAGAGAGGTCATCGAGGCGAGCGCGGGACACGTCTGTGATTGGCCCGAGCACGGTGTCACAGTTTCAGACGCGAGACAAGAGAGGCCGTGGGGGCCTCTGTGATGGCCCACTGGAAGGTGAACGCTGAGCGTCAACAAAGCATCTCAACTAATCTCAACCATCAAAATAGATATTGTGCTCCACATTGAATGCACTAGACAAAACGTGTTGTTTTTTTTTATAGAGTGGAGATGGTAAAGATTGCGTCCTATCTGCTATATATTTTGTTCAACTCCCAGCAACGGTCAAACACTACAGATGGTTTGTTTACAGGCTTGGCAAGTCCATCTGGTTGATGAAATCCTTCGGGTCCCGTGACAGCGCCATCTCAATATGTGCTTTTTGCCCGTGGAGACCAGACCGGCTGCGTGTTCCTCCATGAACGATGTGGATCTCCTTCAGGCTTACTGTAGATAAGATGAGGGTCTAAGATGAGTGTCAATGTGGAACCCAGCCAATAAAAGTGTGCCGATTGTGCCTCAACAGGAGGAGCTGGGAGGATGGATGGAGTAAAAACCAAAAGACTGCGTGTTTGTTTAGCGGCTCATTGACTTTGGTGAGATTCCTCTGTGGTTAATGGATATTAATGTTTAATCCTCCGATGCAATCTGCAAACAAGCTCATTAAAGATTGGGGTAAGTGACGGATATCAAGCACCATGGGAGAGGAACAGCACACACACACACACACATACACTCACTCACACACTCTCACACACACACACACGCACGCACGCACGCACGCACGCACGCACGCACGCACGCACGCACGCACGCACACTCACACACTCACACACTCACACACACACACACACACACACACACACACACACACACACACACACACACACACACACACACACACACACACACACACACACACACACACACTCACACACTCACAAATACACACACACCCACCGGATTTATCATCTGTGACGCGTGTGTGTGTAAGCGTTTTCTATTTCTAAAGCAGAGTTGCATCAAGGAGCGTTATGGAGACCAGGTTGATATCATCCGTCTTTAGCTTCATTACTCTGCATCTTTAGGAGATTTATTTTTTTTAAATTTACCCTTTTAAATATATGGTTTGGTAGTTGTGGTTTGGGATTCTTCCAGTTTTGTATTTCAAAATGTGTGTGTGTGTGTGTGTGTGTGTGTGTGTGTGTGTGTGTGTGTGTGTGTGTGTGTGTGTGTGTGTGTGTGTGTGTGTGTGTGTGTGTGTGTGTGTGTGTGTGTGTGTGTGTGTGTGTGTGTGTGTGTGTGTGCTGTGTGTGTGCGTGTGTGCGTGCGTGTGTGTGTGTGTGTGTGTGTGTGAATAACATGTGTTTACGCCTGCACTTGTGTGCCTTTTAAATTAAATTCTGAGTTACATGACTAAATATAGATGGCTTCAATTTTCCACCAACTTTTTTGGGCCACGGTTACAGCAACAATAACACACATGAAAGCAAAATCACATTTATTGGAGGCTTTGTAAACATCCTTTGTAGTGCTGTATTAAAAATGGATCATAAGGGGAAATTCTATTAGACCGAGGCAGAGAGGAATGCCGGATTGATTGACACGAAAGCAGGGGAATATCAGTGGCTGCATATTAAATTACTTCTCTTCCATTATTAAAGTTTACCCCGTGTGGAAAACCTGGGCGCGAGGCCGGGGCCGTAATGCCCTTGAGCACCAGATTTGATTTGCCGTTGAGATTAGGATGCGTGGCGCTTTAATGACATGAAGGGGTAAATCCAGGACTGAATAAAGATGCTTTGTGTTGTACCTGCGCCTATCACCCTCAGGCATCCAATCTCGCCCAGACACACCGAACATTTATCCTGCTCACGGCGGCTCAGTCCTATTACTTCAGCCGCTGCTGACTCCATCCCATCTCCATGGGAACCGCATCCGGACGCCTCCTCCTTTGGAATGGATGCTGTGATCCCCCGTGGGGAAGAAGCCCCCTGGTCTGGCCCCACTCCGGCTCCGGTCCATCCTCTCTGTCAGCCCGGGCACACTGGCTATCTCTCACGCCGGACTAAATATGCACTCCCCTCCACGGAGCTATAAATCACGGGCTGTCTGGCACTGACAGCGGCGGTGGGAGTGATGGGACCAACAGCAGTAGGATGAAGGGGCTTCTGAGGGCTCTGCTGCACCCTAATGTTACTCATTTGGGCGTGTGAGTGTGGGTGTGTGACCGGAGGCTAGTGTTGGAGCCCCTGCTGGGTCTTTGGTCCGTAAAGTTCAATTGATACCTCTTCGGCGATGGGTGTCTACTTCTGAGCTTAGGCCGCGAAAAGTTGCCCAGAGTCACCAAGTCAGGGACATCTGGTGAATTTCGAAGTCTATAAAGCTTACCAGTGAGGACAAAAAAAAGAGGGTGATGTGAGGAGAAGTTTTGAGGTGGACCGTCCATCGCCATGAAGTTTGGTTACATTCTTTGAAGAGGTTAGAAGTTAGCTTTGTGGACGCAGCCATGTTGGACGACGTAGATTATGTTGAAACTAATGGCGTTCCTATTGAGGCTATTCCACACCGATTTTTGGCCTGGCCTGGAGCCTTGCCTTACGCTTTGTGGGGATAAGTTGCCTTAAGTTGTTGATTCTCTTGGCATTGCTTTTAGTTTTGCCCCGGTAAACTGTGCCATTAGGGGGATATCGTTTGGCTGGTATTGTGTACAGTCACACAGAGGCAGAAGAAAAGCTGCTCATTCTACCTTTTGAGACAGTCCAAGTAAAGATGATAATTATTTTCTGTGGCTGCTGCCCCTTTTTTATTCATCAGGAAACAGGGTTCAATAATGACTCCCTTTTTATTTGCATAGCTTGGTGAATTCTCCAGAATTAGTTTGTTGGAATGAGAGTATATCAGTCTATCGTTATTGTACAGGCTAAAAAACCGGTGATGGTTTTCTATACATAGTTTGGCTGTATGGTGCTGCTGCCTTGCTATATATTTTGACAGAATATTACTCTTCCCTCCACCCTTCATTCCTCAATCTATCCATCACTCAGCCCTCCATCCACCCATCATCCTTTGACTCACTCATCCATCCATCCATCCACTCATCCATCCCCCCCATGTATAGCACCTCTTCATCCACGTCGAGCCCTATCAATTAAATAACATGATAATCCCTCGGGCGTAACACACCTCAGCCACAGGTACCGTCAAGAGCCCATCGACGAAGCAGAGGCCCTATTTTTAAGGAGATCACTTCAGAGCTCTCATGACATGGCTGCGAGACGACGTGATTGGCTGAGAGAACACAGGTCCTTCAAGGACCCTGGCCGGCGGCTGCTCTCCACTACACTGGTCACGTGACCAGGGCAGTCAGAGGACACTCGGACCGAGTCGCTGCTCGAGAAAAGGCAATTACGCTCGTGTACTCGAGAACCACGGCACGTTGTGGCCGGTCGCTTGGATTGGCGGGCTCCTTGACACCCCCAGTTGAGCTAGCAGTGAGCCAGCGGTAATGGCGTGAATAATATATAACGAGTGTCACTCCTGCGAAGAGGCCAATGAGAGGCAGCGATAGATTTAACACTTGCTCACAGGCAGCGGCGCCGGAACGAATTTGAAAGTGGGGGTGAAAAATCAGACTAATCAGGCGACTTCTCTCTAGTCTAGGGCTTTGATTTACTACGGTGCGCCTAAGTGCGCAATTTTCGCCGAGTTTTGAGGTCAAAATAGATCCGCAGATTTCTTTGTGTACAACATTACTATGTTATATCCCCGAAAAATACGGATGGATGTAACCCAGGTTTCATAAGCTGTGGAAAGAATTGAAAAGAAAAAGGAGTAAGAGTCAGTTATTCAGTTGAACGAGTGTGTGAGAGAGATAGTTGGTATTTGTAGGGTTAACCAGGGCGCGCCATCACGGGCCACTTGCGTTGCAGTTGCGCACATCACTCGGGGAGACAGTTCGAACGGGACGAGAGACCATAGGCTACCATCGGCTGTGTGATTACTTTATTTTATAAAGCTATTGGAGAATTTTCTTTTTGATTTACACTGGTAAAGTGAGACCTATAAAGAAAAGTGAAAATAAATATGTGTATATATAGGTCATGTTATTGTTTATTTTAACTAAGAATGTATGGCCTGTAGTATTTTAATTTAACTGAAATGAATGAATGTGGCCTGTTCTATAGAGCAGGTTTTTTGGAGAGGATGAGATTGATGACACTTGAAGTCGAGAGAGAGAGAGAGGACATCAGCGACACCAGAAGTCGACACTAGAGAGAGAGAGAGAGGACACCGGCACTGAATACCTGTTGGTGAGATGGATCCAGAGAACCCGATGGCGAGCTACAGCAGGTAGGACAAGTGAGACTCACAAAGACTAAAGGGCCCCAACGAAACAGAAACACTGAGCTCATAACAAAAGAGTAAAAAAAGAAGATGATACAGATTAAACACAATTTACGGTACCATTTTCTTTTCTTTTAATTTGTGCGCACTTTATTATTTTTCATGTTCAATTGTTACTGTTGTCATATTGTTCTTGTTAATGACAAATATATTTCTGAACTAAATTTTGTATGAGTATAGTATGAATGTTGTATGAATGTTGATGTTCCACCCTGGGCTCCGTGAGCGTTTCCCTAGAGTCCTGATAACTGGTCCAAACTAAATTTAAACTGAAACCTGAACCTTTGTACTTGTAACCTCATCAGGCAAAGAGGGGTTACATGACGGTACTGCAGCACTGCACAGCGATTTGCAAGGTAAATGTATTGCTGGATCAGAGAGCTGTGCTCGCGTAAGAGCAGACATAACTTAAAGCTACAACGCTGTGAATAGGCCTAGTTCATGCTGCCACCACCACTGCGACGCCATGACGTGGACAAATATAATTAGGTACCGCCGCAGGTTGCACCAACTGCACCCCCCGGTTCCGGCGCCTCTGCTCAGAGGGAAGGTTGTAAACCCTTGCAACATGGCTCTTCTACTACAAATACAGTCTGTACATAGATACATATACAATCACGTTCGTAGCATGGCTGTGAACCCCTTAGTTAGCCAAAGATCCCTTAAGCTTAAGGTTTAAGCTCCAGGACTCTGGAAGGAATACAGCTTTTGTTGGCTTCATAAAAACATACTTTCAGCCATTTGTGAATTCAACCAAGGCCAGTCCTCCATCTTCATAAATGCATACTAGTTTATCGCGTCTCTTATATTAGTGAAGCCCATGGCAAGACACAGTTCTCCAGGAACAAAAGCGTGGTTTGTTCACACCTGCTACAGGCTACAGCGGTGTGAGCCTGTTCTGGTGAGCGTCTCTGAGCCACTCCAATGGTTACCAAACACCTCCTCCTGCCGGCGTCCACCTCAGATGCTCTTGGTAGACTGTGGCTGTGGAAGGCTAATGAGGCGTCCTAATGCTAAACCACAATCGTCAGCGCCGATGAGAGACGGAGGAGCTCTTCCTTCTGTCTCAGGGTGAGCTCTGACTCCTGAAAATCCACCGCTGTGAAAAAAAAGCAAAAATGCTAATTTTCCATTTCAGGGGGAAGTCAACCAGAACTCGATTTTTAAATGACTACTACTAATTACTGGGTGATTACTAATTAACAGCAGCGACATTGCGGTTTTGCCAACAAGCAAAAACAAAGCCCATAACTCGCTCAACAACGGTAGAACGACGTGGCATTACAACCATAATTTACGATGCAAGACCTCTTTTTCTCCCCCCCCCCCCCCCGTAAAACACGGCGGTCGCCCGGGCAGGTGACGGCGGGCCAGGCACCGGGCCGGCCCGGGGTTTATGTACGAGACACGGGAGGTAATTGCAGTGCAATCATGGCCAGTGACATCAGCTAGTTACGTGCGGCCAACACCATTAGGCAGGGTAAACAAACTAATGCAGTCACCACCGCCGTCTGTTATGAGTGGAGGGTGACGGCCCCGTCTGGGGAAAACACGGCAACACACATAATGCCCTCATCATTTCAAATCCAACGTATGATGCCTTTAGGTTTTAATAGTGTCTTCAATTCGGTTCCCCAAACGGTTCTGGGTTCGATTCCCAATGTCTACCCTCTCCTTAATTACGTCTGTCTAAATTTGCTAACATCGAATGTAGATACTCAATAAAGAATAAAATATGGAAACCATAAAGAGAGAAAAAACCCTTCAGGGGGTGGCAACTGGCCTCGTCTTGCTTGCTGGCCTTTGTATAATCTTGTTGTCACCTGGTAAACTAATCAACAAGAGCCACACCCACTCACAACCAATCACTGAGCCTCTCATTAACCCTTCCCCCAAGCACAGGCAACCGAGGTAGAATGGGGGGGATTAACGAAGGCATCGAGGCACGATACAAAACAGAAGCACACTGAGACACGGCATTTAATGACGGTTAGGAAACCAGGCTGCTAATACACACAGTCCACACAAACAAGTAATTGGTATCCAGCTATACTTAAAACACTTACAAAACTACCAAACCATAAACAAAATGAATACGAGGCCACAACCAGCAGTCTATTCAGTAATATGTCTGACGATGATGAAATAGGGGACGCTGCTACAAACGAGATGAACGCAGGATTGTCATAACAGCAAACAACAGAGAGCACACATGGAGCGATACTTATAATGAGTCGCGTTTCTCTGTAAATGCTTACTGGAATAAAGCAACACTTTGGGGACGTTTTGTGCCCTAGCGCAGCCAGAGAGAGAGCACTTCTACTCCTCTCGCTGTGTGTGAATGAGCATCCAGAGAAGACACATTAGGGCACGTTATGTCTGTCTAATCTAAGGATGGCAGACAACAGAGGGCTTCTCACGGGGACCAGAGATGAGCGTATTTCTGGTGAGTCGTTAGTGTCCTAGCAGATTGGGGTACCCACACCCTTACACACAGGCTAATACACACACACATACACACGCACACACAAAAACAAATAAAGACACACGCATAGTACGCAGATGCACACGCACGCACGCACACACATACACTCAGTGAGACAAGTGTGTTTAATCTCTCTCTCTCTCGCATGCACCATTATGTAACCTCTGTACAGCCTGAACCTATGGAGACAGGGTCGCCATGAGATAAAGTGTGGTTGATAAGCACATGATCTCAGGTCATCAGAAACTGTGAGCCTAATTACAGAATGGAAAGGTCCTAATTTCTGAAGCCTCACAAACACACAACACAATGAAAACCAACGTCACGCAGATTGCAAGAACAGATTCATGAACACCGACACTGTTTGTGAACAGCCAGATAGAGACCAGAGGCTAGGAGAGCAAGAGAGCGAGAGCTACCCAGTGTACTGGTTACACGGGTATAGAGAGGAGGAGAGAAGGAGCGAGAGACACTGAAAGAATGTGAGAGAGCTACAGTTTCATTAAACCTGAGAGAAAGAGAGAGGGAGAAAGAGAGGCAGGCAGATAGTGTGAGAGAGAGAGAGAGAGAGAGAGAGAGAGAGAGAGAGAGAGAGAGAGAGAGAGAGAGAGGAGAGAGAGAGGAGAGAGAGAGAGAGAGAGAGAGAGAGAGAGAGAGAGAGAGAGAGAGAGGGATAGAGGAAGAGAGAGAGAAAGAGAGAGAGACTAGTGAGAGAGAGCAAGAGACTAGTGAGAGAGGGAGAGAGTGACAGACCGACAGTTGGATTGAGAGAGAGAGACAGAGGGGCAGCATGGCATGTGCGTCAGTGATGAACCAGAGACCCGCTCACCGCAGAAGCCTCGGTGCCGACGAGCTCTGTTCATTAGGGCCTGGGACAACATGGCTGCCGCCTACGCCCCCGCGTCCCAGGGCCTTGCTGTCAGCACTTTCATGTTAGCTTCCCCCCCCCCCTCCCCCTTCTTGACCTATAGATATGATCTGCCACCACTTGTGCTGAAGCAGGCAGAGCGAGGGATGGGTAGATGACGAGGTGTGTATGTGTGTGTCTGTTTGTGTGTGTGTGTGTGTGTTTTGCTGTGCTAGACATTTAGCGTCAGCACCACAGGGTGCAGGACAGACGACTTCAGGTGGAAGCTAGTTGGATGAATTGATGGATGGATGAATTGATGGATGAAGGGATGGGTGGATGAAGGGATGGATGGTTAGATTAGATGGCTGAATTGATCGATTAATGGATCTAATGAATGGATAGATTGATGATTGATGGATGGATGGAGGGATAATGAACGGAAAGATAGAAGGATAAATGAATGAATGGATACATAAGTGGATGGGTGGAACAGAATAACTTCTACCTCCTGATCCTAAATTCCCTTGGTGTTTCAGGCTCTCAGTGCCTCCTCAACAGGTCCATCAACTCTTTCCCCAGTCCTCTATTTCCCTAATCTGAACTCCAAACCGGAAACCGGCCTCCTGCCTAATAACGGACCACCAGCGGGTCTCCAAGTAACTCATCACACGGGTGATATTAACGTTTGCAAAGTCCCCCCATATGGGTTTTCGAATTACGTTTCATTCCAGTGCCATCCTGCATTTTTTAACATCCAATTACCCGTTCGCCATTACTCTTAAACCTCACACATTTTATAGCCGAGGAAATATTAAAATGTGCCAATCTGACTTTAGAGGGGATATTGAAGACTCATAGAGTAGAGAACCAGATGATGTCATTAGTCACCAGTGGGGGATTACTGTTCCAGTGTATTCCATCACTGGCGGCGGTATTTACAAGCTATGGAGGGCTTGGTGGCTCAGCCAGCTAATATGCTAACCACATGGGCTAGCACGCGGGCTAGCTTACAGCGCAGTTCAAGCGTTAAGCGCTGGACTCCAACCTTCGTTCTTATGCTACGTGCCGTTCCCCTGTTGCTAACTCCTGACTCTCTCTCCCTCCTGTCTGTAATGGCGTAATAAAAGCCTGTTAAAATACACATAAAAATATATGTTTTTACAAGGTTTGGATCACAGAGGCCGTAAACTGCGTATCGGTTTATGTAATATTTGGAAAAGCGTGTTTGTCTCAATTACATGCAGGACATGGTAGGGTTTTCTTCAGACTTAAATGTCATTTTACTTTATAATATCGTAATGCTCAAATGGCTCTTAGCATTACAACGAACAAGGGTTATGTTTTAATTGACAAAAAAGTGTGCTGCCCAGATTTCCTTGATATCACTGAATTATTTAGACCATGTAGATCAACATATTGGAATTATTCGCTAAAGAAATAATATGACATGATAATATGGTTTATTTTAAATGGGTGATATAATGCCATCAGTTGTGTGTTATTCGCCACAACAAGGCGTTTGAAAATCTGCCTTTCCCTGCGTTTTAGTGACATCACAAGTGGGAATGGCCACCTAGAAGTATGATGGATAGATCAGCAACATTTGCCAAAGTCCACTGGGTAGGCGGGTACATCTATCTATCCTAAAACAACGGAAAAGGCGGATTTTCGAACGGCTTGTAATGGCAAATCTTGTGTTAATCAAAAGGTATGCCGACCGGATTGTGTTGCAGCGAGAGGCGTCGCTGCTTCACACTAGCTTATACACACAGAGCCTTCAAAACAAACCAAACGGCACGACTCCCGCTCCACCTCGTCATCCCCTACAGGCCAGAGTCTTGAAGGCAGCGTATTTCCAAACACAACATTTGTGTTAAATTATGTCTTTGGCCTGTTTGCTTGGTCACCACACTCGTATATGTTTCTTTATAGCATGTGTATTCCCTTTGAATACAACCACACTGCCATACTTCTTTCTATTTCATGCGGAAAAGCATCTATATATAAATAAAGACTATTATGATTATGGTTTTGATCATTATTGTCGATACAGACCCAGGAAGTCGTCTTTATGCTCTTCCTGGCCGCAGAAGCCGGTGCTGCTACTGCATATTCAAGGGATTGTGGGTAATGGTGAAACAGCAATTACAGACACACTGTAGGAGAGCCTCAGAGTTACAACTACACATGGGGGACCCATATTCTCCCAGCTGTGTCACCCACAGTACTGTGGTCCCTAGATACGGCCGGTTTATGAAAAGCAAAGGTCATAAATGATTTGATATGGTTAACAGGTTGAGCAGAGAGGGGAGCCCCTAGGGAGGTGTTGTTGTCCGCCGTGCAGGCCTCGGTGAGACAGAGCGCAGACCTGAGGGTGGAGTCCACAGATACACAGAGGTGTGTGCACTGTGGCCGTCATTCAGTGGGCCTTCAGTAGGGTCCGGATCCTGCTGTTCAATACGCTTTAGAGAAAACAAAAGAAAATGACCAGCACAGGAATGCAAGCATACCAACCCCTTACCTTAACCACACCAAAACCTTACCTTAACCACACCTAACCCTGACCTTAACCACACCAAACCCTTACCTTAACCACACCAAAACCTGACCTTAACCACGCAAAACCCTTACCTTAAGCGCACTAAACCATTACCTTAACCACACCAAAACCTGACCTTAACCACACCAACTCCTGACTTTAACCACACCAAACCCTTACCTTAACCACACCAAAACCTGACCTTAACCACACCAACTCCTGACTTTAACCACACCAAACCCTTACCTTAACCACACCAAAACCTTACCGTATCCTGACCAACCACCTTAACCACACCTTCAACTTTATACTTGAATCACACAAAACCTTTGCCTTAACTACACCAAAACATCATCTTTACCAAAATAAACCTTTACCATAGCCACGGAACCTTTACCTTAAACACACCAAACCCTTACCTTATCAACACCAAAACCTTACCTTAACCCTACCAACTCCTGACTTCAACCACACCGAACCCTTACCTTAACCACACCAAACCCTTACCTTAATGGCACCAAAACATCATCTTTACCAAAATAAACCTTTACCATAGCCACGGAACCTTTACCTTAAACACACCAAACCCTTACCTTATCAACACCAAAACCTTACCTTAACCACACCAACTCCTGACTTCAACCACACCAAACCCTTACCTTAACCACACCAAACCCTTACCTTAACCACACCAAACCCTTACCTTAATGGCACCAAAACATGGGCCAAAGGCCAATGGGCCAAAGTGACCAAGCTTCACAACACAACATCGTCAGACTGTGACATCACCAACTGGACAGAGAGGAGGGCATGAGATTGCATGAGCATAACTCTCTTCCTCCCTCATTATCCTCCCTTCCTCCCTCTCTCTCAGGTTTCCCAGGTGATCAATCACTCACAAGACCACCAATCAATCGCCGCTCGGTCCGGGACAAAACGGCCATTGAGTTATGAATAATGGAGTGTGTTTATGTAAGGAGAAGGGGGGGGGGGCTTTGACACTTTATGGATTGCCATAAACAAGATGACTGCACGGTTGTGCTGAGCATAGCTCCAGCATCTCTTCAGCAATGTGTGCGTGTGTGTGATGTATTTCCATAGCGAACCACCATTCCGGGGGCTGGGTTCGGTACGCGTGTACACATTTGTGTACACAAAGCTCTTCAGATAAAAATCGTTCTCCTTTCTTGGGATGGAGACCAAAGAAGATGATTGTGAGGAGATGGGATCGTTTGGTTTTCTGATAAATTCCTCCCGTCTTCCGTAGAGGAAGAAATAGTGGTGCTGGTGGTTTGAAATACCACACTTCGATTCAGCTTTAACACAGGGCATGTTCGATGTGCATTCTACGGATACCACAGATACTACTAACCCAACTTTTAAAATGTGGAGATGCAATTCATCCTGTTAGATTATGTGGAATAAAATCAAGACACAAGCATGCTTGTTTAAAACTTTCATTGGCCTTTAAAGCTTTTTTCTCTATTAATCTATCTCTATAAAACTGTATTCATCTCAAAGACCTCAGAATGTCCCCCAGACTAACTTTAAACAGATGAAAACCTTTGAGCCAATAAAATGTCCTCTGCATAATGGGAAAACCCCCAAACTGCTTTTGTTTATTTGTTTCTGCAGGAGACACAGATGATCTGTTTAACCCGTCCCTCCACGAGAACTCCAACAAAGCAGGTTTTGTTTTTCATATCAACACTTTCAAAGTTATTTGTTCATGCAGTATTTTATGTCACAATCTCTGATTCGACTCAAAGAAACCACAAAGTTCATACTTTTGTTTGAAGCTCGCTTTGAAGTGACTATATGAGTGGGACGATTTTGTGTTTTTCTGTCCATGTCTGCACATGAAAGACTTTATTTTCTACATTATTATGTTATTACTATAATATTATATTATAGTAGTGTGTACGTGTGTGCGTGTGTGTGTGTGTGTGTGTGTGTGTGTGTGTGTGTGTGTGTGTGTGTGTGTGTGTGTGTGTGTGTGTGTGTGTGTGTGTGTGTGTGTGTGTGTGTGTGTGTGTGTGTGCGTCTAGTGTGTGTGTGTGTGTGTGTGTGCGTGTGCGTGTGCGTGTGCGTGTGCGTGTGTGTGTGTGTGTGTGTGTGTGTATTATATCTTGCCTATAAAATAGAAGATACATAACACAAAATAAACCAATATAAATAACATCACAATGCCCCCAGTGTTAAACCCCATTAAAAATAATGTAGGCTATGGTTCCTAATTGTTGTCGAGGGAAGGTTTTACTGTTCCAACCATCGCATGTTAGTGTTTTTCTTGAATGGCGATGAATGTGTTCTTTGTAGCGCTGTAGACACGGCCAATCCTAAAGGGGTTATCTTCATGACTCTGAGTTGGTTGGAAAGTGGTCAAAGGCTATAGAGAGGGGTCCACCCTCAGGCCCACCTCCACCCTCAGGCCCTCCTTCACCCTCAGGCCCTCCTCCACCCTCAGGCCTTCCTCCACCCTCAGGCCCACCTCAACCGTCAGGCCCACCTCAACCGTCAGGCCCACATCCACCCTTGGGCCCACCTCCACCCTCAGGCCCACCTCCACCCTCAGGCCCACCTCCACCGCGGGACCCACCTCCACCTGTAGGACCCACCTCCACCCTCAGGCCCACCTCCACCGTCAGGCCCTCCTCCACCCTCACCTCCACCATGGGACCCACCTCCACCGTAGGACCCACCTCCACCCTCTGACCCCTCCGGCTCCCAGCTTGGAGAAGGCCTGACGTTTGGGACCCTGGAAGGGACGACAGGATGAGGATAAGCTTGCCTCACAGTTCCACACGTCTGCATGTAATAAAGTGGCATATAAACATATACAACCTGTGTCTGGTCAGTTTAATTAACCTAGTTTATTACAAGCTGTTGAGAGGTGACTTGTATACGAGAAACATTGTTTTTTCATTTGGTTTATGAATTGTGTCATGGCGATTTCTTTATGAGGTATATACACATGTCTCCATTGTTACTGGCTGTGTAGGCCCATATAATACAGCGTAATGTCCTGATAATATTTATTATCTCTATATAACATAATTATTTGGCTGTATAAGTCTAAAATGGGCTCAGATCGGGGCCTATTTTTCTCCACGATAACGTATTTCAATTTGTCCCAAACCGTGTTTGTTTTGGGCACCACGACCGGATCCGTCACACTTGTAATATACATATATATAATATATATATATATATATATATATATATATATATATATATATATATATATATATATATATATATATATATCTATATCTATCTATATCTATATCTATATCATATCTATATTATATATATATATATATATATATATAATAAATATATATATATTATATATATATATTATTATATTATATAATATATATATATATATATATATATATATATATAATATATATAGATATGGATGATGGCTGATGGCTGGCTGAAGCAGCATCACCCGGTGTCGTCTGATTGGACTCTGGGGTTGGGGTCAGTGCTGGGGTCAGTCTGCCCAGGTCAACCAAGTGGACCATTGCTATGTTAATAATGGTAATTGAACTGAGTGGAGGGCAATTTGGTCTCAAATCATACGCCTGATTTCAAAATCGAACGAGCGTGCTTTGCGCGAGTTCGATTTGAAATCACAAGTATGATTTGGACCAAAATGACACGAAGTTCAATTACCACTTTATTATATTCATTATGAAATCACACTACAACAGTAGAAAAAAATAATTCACTTTTATAATAGAAAAGAAACCAGAAACCAATTAAATTTACTTATTTGCCACTTTTTTTTTTTTTTGTTACAATTATTTTCAAATGGCTTTTCTGTCCTTATTTTGTAGCAATCTGATTGGCTAATGGCTTTTGATACTTGCATCTGACTGGCTGCTCTATTTTATTGCCTACTTCTAATTGGCTGAAAAAGGATGCGATTTAGAGTTCAAGGTGTGCGATTGGTGAACTAATCGCCCTGCTGAGAGCCAATCAGATTGCTAGAATTGACAGTGATTTCAAAATGAATGTAATTAAGTATCAAACCTGCCTGTGGCAATATACAACAGGTGTTTAACTCCACCACCCTGCATCCATTGTCTAGCGGAGCCCAAAATAAGTCCCCCAAGTGGAGTGTGGCAGCCACCTAGATGGGGTGGAGGATGGACATTTGCTAAACATATTTGGCCAATATATATATATATATATATATATATATATATATATATATATATATATATATATACAAACAAGAAAAAGAATGAAAGAAAACTTTTTCCTGTATATCGCCACCGCAGAAACCACGATGGTATCAGCGAGGAAACAAGAGAATGAATGAAGAGCTTCTTCTTCTTCTATGGTGGGACCCTCCTCTTCTCTTCCTCCTCCTCCTCCTCCACCTCTCTCTCCCCCTCCTTTTCTCCACTGTCTCCTCCTTCTCTCTCTCCTCCTCCTTCTCCTCTCTCTCCTCCACCTCCTTCTCTCCTCCACATCCTCTCTCCTCCACCTACTCCTCCTCTCATCCAACTCCTCTCTCTCCTCCACCCCCTCCTCCTCTCCTTTCCTTTTGATGTGACAGTCATCTGGGTGGTCCTAACTGTCGGGAAGCATTCCGAGTGCGGCCAGGCGGTCTGGTCTCCTGGAAGGGAAGAGGAGTGAGATGCATTCTCGAGCTAAGTCCCCCTTCCTTCCACATCTGAATTCACTGTAAGTCGCTCTGGATGGAAGCGTCTGCCAGAAGACAATGTCTGCCAGGCCAGTTCAAAAGGCTGCAGTCGTGACTGTGAGACCACAAACAAAAGAGAGGGAAGGTGTCACTCGCATGACGAGGCCAGAAGGGCTTTTGGCAGGAGAGGCCTGCACGCAGAAGCTATGCGTTACATTACACAAAGAGCTGCCTTCGTGAGATCACTGCCTGCCTCTGGGAGGCACCGGGTGTTGCCAACGCACTCACGAGACACACAACTGGGGCTCCTTGTTTGCTGACGAAATGAATTGTGCACTCTCTCCCCCTCTCTCTCCCACTGTCTGTCTGTCTCTCAACCTCCCTCTCTCTCTCTCCCTCGCTCTCTCTCGCATTCTCTCTCACTCACTCACTCCCTCGCTCTCTCTCGCTTTCTCTCTCTCTCTCTCTCTCTCTCTCTCTCTCTCTCTCTCTCTCTCTCTCTCTCTCTCTCTCTCTCTCTCTCTCTCTCTCTCTCTCTCTCTCTCTCTCTCTCTCTCTCTCTCTCACTCACTCACTCACTCACTCACTCACTCACTCACTCACTCACTCACTCACTCACTCCTCTCTCTCTCTTCTCGCTCGTGTGCGTTCTTCTCTCTGTCTCTCTCTCTCTCTCTCTCTCTCTCTCTCTCTCTCTCTCTCTCTCTCTCTCTCTCTCTCTCTCTCTCTCTCTCTCTCTCTCTCTCTCTCTCTCTCTCTCTCTCTTCTCTCTCTCTCTCTCTCTCTCTCTCTCTCTCTCTCTCTCTCTCTCTCTCTCTCTCTCTCTCTCTCTCTCTCTCTCCTTGCATCTCTCTCTCGCCCCCCTCCCACCTCTATACTCAAACAATGTGCATGACGTCTGGTATTTCAGGACAATAGAGGTGCACTGGTAAGGGGCTATCTGTAAACACTGCTGTCCATCGATCAGGACTCACATGAGGAAGGTGCATGCACCACTTCATGCTCTGCACAACTCTATTGATGGGGTAGGGATAATGTCAGCCTGCATCCTCCACAGGTAGGTGTGTTCTATTGGTGTGTGTGTGTGTGTGTGTGTGTGTGTGTGTGTGTGTGTGTGTGTGTGTGTGTGTGTGTGTGTGTGTGTGTGTGTGTGTGTGTGTGTGTGTGTGTGTGTGTGTGTGTGTGTGTGTGTGTGTGTGCGTACGCGTGTGTGTTTGTGTGTCTTTCAGTCATTAACTCAGACAGAGACTGCATCAAAGTGACGTGAATGATCTTCCTTTTCCTTCTCCTATTTCACGTGATAAACTGTTCCCTTGTGACTATTAATTATTAATGGTTCAAAGTGGCTTACAGTGAATTCAGAACCACGTCATAAAGGAGCAAGTGAGGGGTTGGCATCTTGCTCTATGGACGCCTCCAACAACACTCCAGACATTGGGTATGAACCCGGAAACCTTTTGGCTGGGATTTGAACCCTACACTATTCTCCTACTTATTCTGATCGAGTGCAACACTACCACCTTTCTGCTCATGCCTTGCTTACAGCGTTGGCTCCATGGCAACCAATAGGGTATAGGACCAACCACTATAACCCACAGATCCCCCAGAACCTGGAATAGGTGTTTCTAATAACCCTTAATTAGCCCCCAGTAACGGTCTGTCTGCTCATCCGAATCACGCTCGTCAAACGCCTGTCACCAGACTCTTATTCCACCGGATGCACAATAAATGGAAACACACGGATGGATGTACTTTGGTAGGAGGAGGCATGTAGACCTACAAAAGGCTGCGATCTACTGCGCAGGAGAATGTTTGTGTGTTGTCTGGCAACAGTCCAGTCCCCAGCCCCGGTGCCTGGGGGGGGGGGGGGGGGGGGGGGGAGTGAAAGATTATTTAATAATCAAACTAATCATAATTGGTTGTCGCTTGTTGGTGTTAACTAATAAACGGAGCTTGTAGGACCGTTGTATAAAAGCAATGTCCCACTCGAGGTCATGCCGCGGTACTGAATAGGTGATTAGCCGTGCCCGTGGCTTAGCGTCGTAGCTAGGGCCGAATCTCAGTACTGCTGATGTTCAGTACGGCAGCTTCCCCCCCTTTCCTGTGATATGGCTTGAATCTAAAGGAATCAATCCCATAATCAAACCCCCTGGATCACCATGGATCCCCACGCCACGCACCGGAAGGGCTCTGTGAAGGCAGATTGTATATGTAAACACCCAATCAATTAAATGAACAATCAAAAGGACACATCAATCCGGAGTCCCTGAGGCTGTGCGGTCATGGCCACCGGACGCGGGACATCACACTGCTCTGAGACGGGACATTGCACGTTGTACATTAATTGGCATGACATGCATTGACATGACAATACAGTGACACAGGTGACTGTTTGGAACACTTTGGAACTCTTTGGAAAGTAGTCCAAAGTGTTTACAGGAACAGGAGCTCGGCTACTGTAACACCGCAGGTCAACGGAGAGCCAATACTAACGCAGCAACCAACCCTTCTGGAGTCAGTGGTGGGTCATGAAAACAACTCATCTAGCTCTGGGTGAGACCTGAGACAGTTTACAGATACCTCGGAGAATCCCTTTAAGTTAGTATTATACATGATGTTTAGTCACTGCAGAGTCGGGCAGCTGAAAAACAGTCTTTTTGGGCTGTCACTATGGCAACAGAGGGCAGAACTTATGAACGGAACCGTTTGTGGTCTCATGTGACATGTCACAACTAAAACGAATTTCATGACCTAATGCAATCTGGCTCGCTTCTATTATTTTATTCTGGATAGTTACCCTGAATTAAAAGAAGAACATATTTGCCATTGTTGAACTTGGATGACGTCTGAATAATCTGTTGTAAATTGTATGGAGCTGGTGGATTTTTGTTTACCCAACAGCAATAGCACTAATAATATAAATGTGTAATATGTTGATGGTTTGGAATTGAATGGATTAAATATTAGCCAGACTCGAATTTACAACTTGGAAACCAGCTGAGCTGTCACAATGAAAGTAAACACAATGATGCAAAGTAAGGAAAAGGCCATGGCCCTAAACGGTAGACTACAGTGTGCACTACTGCAGTAGACACAAGTAGTAAAATAGCCTCCATGCCAAGGAAAAAACAAATCTACAAACATCGTTCACTCATGGAGGGTAAGTCATTTAAAGTAATTTGTAGGCCTAGATAAATATGCTTCAAGAAAGTCAAGAGAACCATGTTGTAGCTTCAACCCAACGCCAGTGTTTGAATAAAATAATACTTTTAGAAACAAAGCAAAGGTATGATGACATGCCAACATTCCATTCTACTGGTATGATGGGCCACCTCAATGTCATCATTGTATCATAATGTCAGGAGTTGATCGAGTATTCCTTCATTCCAAAGAGGCTGAAATGTCTTCCTATATTTGACAGCACTGTATTGATTTAAAGTAAAACACTGTTGGCGGACAACACAAGATCACCGCGGCGTAATAATAAGAGGAGCGTAAAGTGCGTCAAGCGCGCTACGGGCGCAAGTGACGGAACCACGGAGGCGAATTCGCGCACGTTTCCTACGTAGGAGGGGAAGAAGAGAAGGGATACTGAATATCCGGAATAGATTATATATTAATATATACATGTATCCAGATCCAACTATTTGTATAGTCTCTTGGTCTTTGATGAGGAACCTTGCAAGTCCGTGAGCGTTAGAAACGGCTCGATTTTCGTGACGTGCGTAATATAAATAGCAGGTGAGTCGACTCGAAATGATGCTACGTTGTTCAAATCCCTTTTCCAATTTTAGCTCTTCGTAAACAATTGTGTTTATATCACGTGTAAATGACTGCCACCTTCTACTTCTATCGACCTCGTCCGTGTATACACAGCGATGTACGGTCAACCTTGGAGAAACAGCGAACGCTTCCTTCTAGTTGCGTCTCTGGGAACGATAACATGCCATTGCGCATGGGTCAGTCTTTAGAGGCTTGTGGGTAATGTAGTCACTGTGCAGGAGTTGCAGTGAAGCCATAGTTCCCTCTCCCTTGTTTTGGCCGTGATTTGGAATCGTTACACATTAACGTGGATTGCATTATGTAAATGTCTATTTATTTTGTCCATGTTTAGTGGATTGCTGATGTTCAGCCAAGTGTGAATGGAATGTGAATAAATATGAAACTATTACAATACAAACAATGGCATTAATAACGTGTGTATTATTATATTTAGATCAAACTAGAAATGCCGGTGGGACAATGTCAAAGGAGCAAGACACTGAGGGAGGAAAACGGTCAGCAAATTACAAAATTAAGACTCTTCTCCCTGTTCCATGAGAGAAGTACACAAACCTCTGAAATATTGTTAATATCATTTTTTATTTGTTTTATTTTTCAGTCCTCACGACACTGAACTGTATGTTGACGTCCCTCGTACACGCCTGCCCATAGTGTACCACCCCATCTATAACATCACCTTCATGGGCATGGAGAAACTCCACCCCTTTGACGCTGGGAAGTGGGGGAGGGTCATCCACTTTTTAAAAGGTAGCGGAGTAACGCTTTTACTTTGAAACGTCGAAGGCTGGGCTTCAATGAGAGAGAGAGAGAGAGAGAGAGAGAGAGAGAGAGAGAGAGAGAGAGAGAGAGAGAGAGAGAGAGAGAGAGAGAGAGAGAGAGAGAGAGAGAGAGAGAGAGAGAGAGAGAGAGAGAGAGAGAGAGAGAGAGAGAGAGAGAGAGAGAGAGAGAGAGCGAGAGCGAGAGCAGAGAGAGAGAGATGAGAGAGAAGAGAGAGAGGAAGAGAGAGATGAGAGAGAGAAAGCGAGAGAATGCGAGAGAGAGCGAGAGCGAGAGCGAGAGCGAGAGAGAGAGAGAGAGAGAGAGAGAGAGAGAGAGAGAGAGAGAGAGAGAGAGAGAGAGAGAGAGAGAGAGAGAGAGAGAAGAGAGAGAGAGAGAGAGAGAGAGAGAGAGAGAGAGAGAGAGAGAGAGAGAGAGAGAGAGAGAGAGAGAGAGAGAGAAACAAATATAAATGGATCAGAGTGGATACACAAGAGAATGGAGACCTGATGGGAGAGATTCTTTGAAGGGCTGGTGGATGATGGGTTGATGGATGGTGACAGGTGGGGAAATCAAGCAGAGATAAAAACAGGAAATGAACTAGCTGAGCCATCAAGACAAAAGCACACTATCATTAATGTTAAGCTATGTCTCATTCAATGAATTCATGTATTTGTGTGTGTGTGTGTGTGTGTGTGTGTGTGTGTGTGTGTGTGTGTGTGTGTGTGTGTGTGTGTGTGTGTGTGTGTGTGTGTGTGTGTGTGTGCGTGTGTGTGTGTGTGTGTTTTGTGTGCATGCGTGTCTGTGCGTGTGTGTCTGTGTGCGTGCGTGCGTTTGTACGTACGTGACGGCAGGCATGTGTACACGCGTGCGTGCGTGTTTATATTTGTGTCCGTGTGTATGTGTTTGCTTGCGCGTGTGCGTGTTCCCGTGCGTGCGTTCTTCCATGTGTTTGCGTGTGTGTTGACCCGCGTTGTGTGGTTGTGTATCTCTCCGTGTTCCTCATTAGAGGAGCAGTTTGTGACGGATGAGAACATAGTGCCCGCCCTGGAGGCTTCAGAGGAGGACCTGAAGGTGGCCCACACCAAGAGCTACCTCAGCAGCTTAAAGGTGCACACACACTGCACGCACATGTCTCTACACAGGTCCTCATTAACATGACACACTGTAACGATAAGGTACACACTGCACATGTTTCACGGCTCGTACATTAACATGACACACTGTAACGATAAGGTACACACTGCACATGTTTCACGGCTCGTACATTAACATGACACACTGTAACGATAAGGTTAACAAGCCGCGTGCACATGTTTCTACACGGCTAATACATTAACACCACACACTGGTACGCACCCGCTGCCTGCACTTGTCACTTCACGGTTCATAAACTAACATGTCTCTTCTCGGCTCCTACAATAACATGTTTCTACAAGGCTCCTACTAGCATGAGGGCACCATGTACCCAAGCAGCCTGCACATGTTTCTACATGGCTGCACATTAACATGACACACTCTTACTGTAAGGTACACACTCTCTGCCTGCTCGTCTCGTCAAGGCTCATTAACTAACATGTCTCTGCTTGGCTCCAACATTAACATGTTTCTACATTTTTCTCCTACACTAACATGTTTCTACACGGCTCCTAAACTAACATGTCTCTTCACAGCTCCTAGACGAACATGTCTCTTTGCAGCTTCTCACTCATGGGGCCACGCTGTAACCGTAGACACAAAACGAGATATTTGAAATATATATGCATGTTAGGGAATGTTTGTGCTGTAATAGAAACTCTAACAAGAGTATATCCGCGTGGAATCTCATCTAATTTCAACTTGATTCCATCACACTCGTTAAAACCAATCAATTCCTTCAAGGAAGGATGCCTTAATTAGCTTCATAAAACTATTTTGCTCGGGGAAAAAAGGGCATTGTTAGTTAGCGCTTAGCTTGAGGTTGAAATGTATCTAGCTGTTTGTTAGCGTATGGTATGGCCGTCAAATCTCAGTGTCACCCTAGAACATAAACCAAGGTTTATGTTCCAGGGTGAACTCCAGAGAACTCCAGGTAGAGTTAGCAGTAAGTGGACGAGATGTCACCGTCGATGCCTCAGATCTCTCCTCTTCCACTCGAGAGTCTGACGTCTAACAGACATAAATTACAGCCAGCGTTAGCCCAGCATGGGGTGTGTGCACACCTCAGATCTCTCACAGACCACCCATTCATCACCTCGCTCCGTCTCCAACTGTTCACGGCGGCCCCCTGCAGTCCCTAAGAAGTCCCAGAGGACTTTAAATGTATCGGCACTCAAAATAAAATCACCAAACTTCAGAGTTGAGACCAGAATTAATGTGATTCAGCTCCATAAATCAGGGTTTGTTTGTGTCTGGGAGAGACGCCTTCCGTGCCTGTTGTTTATATTATGGGATGGCATTTACTTTCTCTGGTTGTTATGCAAGGTGTGTGACATAAAACAGCAAGGAGGAGAGGGTTGAGGAGCACTTGGCAGAACTTGTACAGTGTGTATCATATTTCATCTCACAGCATCTGTCTTACTGCGGTGAAAGCAGCACAACTGTGAAGCCTTTTGTAATGGATTACAGCTGATATGAGACGCTCTATTGTGGAGCATGACCACTCCCAGGGAAGTGTGCTAGTACAGTTCCGGAGAGGTAGATTATTTTTAATATATGGCCGACAGCAAGGGAGCACGAATAAGGTCCTTAGCTATTGCCTTTAAAGATGTACCTGCTGTGGGTAAAGTCCCTCCCTACCCACACTCCCTCCTTCTGGCATTCAGAAAACAATCTCAGAGACTCAACCTATAGCTCCCGGCTTTATATTAGCATTCCCTCTTTACATATCAGCTTCAACCTGTCACCCAATTTAATGTGAAATCAACATTGTCAACAAAACCATTTGTTATTCACCCCCTGCAGGCACAGAGCCCTGAATCCAGCATCAGAAGAATTCCGCTCTTTTTGTTGTTGTGTGTTAGTTTGTTGTGTTCCCAATGGCAGAGGGGCAGAGGCGAGAGATGCCGCTTTGTGATGTGTCCGGTGGGTCGGTGAGGTAGTGGTCTGTGGACGCTGATGCCATGTGAAATGTGTCTTGTGTGTGGGTTTGGCTTCGCTCAGGAGGTAGAGCCGGTTGTCTGGTAACTGAAAGGTTGCCAGTTCGATCCCCGGCTCCTCCTAGCCGAGTGTCGAGGTGTCCCTGAGCGAGACGCCTCCCCCTGACTGCTCCTGACGACGAGCTGGCTGTCGCCTTGCGTGGTTGACTCCGCCGTCGGTGTGTGAATGTGTGCGTGAATGTTTGTACGTCGCTTTGGATGAAAGCCTTCTGTCGATTGTAAATGCCGTTATGCTTTCCTTCCAGTGGTCGGCGATCGTGGCGGGCATCACGGAGATCCCCCCGCTGATGTTCCTGCCCAACTGCCTGGTTCAGCGACGCGTCCTCAGACCACTGCGGACCCAGACTGGAGGAACCATCATGGTACGGACCAGCTTCTCACACATTGCTCTCCTCCATTTCGGTTACTTATTTTTCTGAAGTTGCAGTCCAGCAGGGCATATAGTCCTGTATAGGGTATGTGCATCGCGGCCTCCCATCGCCATGACCACCGCCAATTTGCAAGCTAACCCAAACACTAACCCTGGTACTAGTAATTAATTTAGTCATTAATCGTAAACAGATTTTCTGTTATGAGAGAGGGACATTGTTCTGTTTCAAACTGCCACAGCGCTTCTCAACATTCAGGTCGAGAAACAATGTTTTTATTAGTGTCGTTACGGTGTATAGTATATTAGGATTTTACAGTACTAACTTTCTTGAGTGCATCCCATGATGCATTCTGATGTGCGGGAGAGAGACTGTGAGACTGTGTATACATGTGGTACCAAACTAATGGGCAAAAGGAACCAAGATGGCAGATGGCAGACCGTTGAGAACATGGAGCCACATCTATCGCCCATGTCTTTCAGTAGGTCCACAAACATGGCTCCTAAAACATCCGTGCATAAAGAGGTCATGAGTAATGTGCAGGGTTTGGACTAGTTTCTCAGTCTCGCTGTGTGTAGTCGCTGGTCGTGTGTCAAAACCATAATGAGCGGTCGAAAAACACACAGAGGAAAAACATCAAAATCAGTTTCCAAGCGTAAACCAAGGTCCAAAAGATCATTATGGGATCACGAAACTCTTTGAATACTTTGACCGGCTGACCAAAACAAAGCCCCCTGCTGTCTCGCCCCCACCGCACCCACATCCCTCGTAGCTCCTTCATCTCCATGACGACTGAAGTCTGGCCTCGTAAACACACTCATAATACCACTATTAATATTAATAATGTCCGTGCAAGGACTTTGGCCTCACTACCAGCGTCGCCCTTAGATCCACATTACCTTAAGCGTACGACGTCTCACCAGGCCTGTGGATAGGTGAGGCTTCACGGACCCAGGATTTATTGAGCTGTTGCGAGCTCTGCCTGGCTTTATCTCCCGTTAAATACAAGCCCAGCTGACAGGGATAATTTATCGCTGCACTTTTGTAGAAAATTGATATTCAGGTACTTCCAAGTGTGCCGTGTCCTTGATGGTAAAAAGGCAGAAATGTTCCGGGAACAGGGGCAGGACGGTTTAGTGCTTAGGGGTTCTGCTATACATAGCCGGAACGTTCTGGGCGCGATAACTAATGTCGGCCTGTTATTTATCATATGTGTCTCAAAATGACTTTAAGTTGCTTTTGATCAAATAAATGACAATCTGTAATTATTAATCGAATGATGTGTGTATGATTTGGAAATTGATATTCTTAGTCATTTGGATATAAACCTTGGCCTAATGCAGCCTCATCCATGCTCCGGGCAATAAATGTTGATATCCTTATGGTGTTGCAATATTCTAGAATAAACTAAGGAGGGAAACATGTCTAGTAGAGTTGACTGTATACATAACTCACACTTCCGAACACCTTCTGAATAATATTCCTTTGAAGAAAAGTCTGAAAGTTTCTTAGGCCTTGAATGCATATGAGCACATTAGAAATAGGGGAACTATAAACATATCTTTACCTATAACTGGAATGTATGTGCAGTTCTTACAGTTCATATTTTGACAGAAGAAGAAAGAACTCAGGGGGTGTCCTTTGTTCTTTGTTTACAACCTGGGCTCCATGACTAGCTGTCTCATACAGCTTGGTATATGAACACTGGGACAGAACGGGGCTCTTTACTGCCACCTCCTCAAACCCATGACTGACTGCTCCCCGAGACACCCTGTAGTCTCAGTCGTGGGGCTGGCTGTGTGTGTGTGTGTGTGCATGTGTGTGTGTATGCGTTTGTCTGCACGTGCGTGTGTGTGAGACTGTATTTACGCATGTGTGTCTGCGAGTGCACGTGTGTGTGTGTGTGTGTGTGTGTGTGTGTGTGTGTGTGTGTGTGTGTGTGTGTGTGTGTGTGTGTGTGTGTGTGTGTGTGTGTGTGTGTGTGTGTCCATGTGTCTGTGTCTGTGTGTGTGTGCGGGATTAGCATGTGTGTGCACGTGTACGCGTATGTGCCCTTGCGCGTGTATGTGCGTGCGTACCTGCATGCTGACGTCCACCCCAGCTCCACCATCAGAGAGAACTAGCGGCTTTCAGAGGCGCTGGTCTGAGCTGCAATCTGGGCTTCCCAGGCACCGCGAGCCATCCCCGAGATCAGGACCTGCCACAGAACCCTCCCCCTCTCTCCTCCCTCGCGCCCGTTCACGGCTTGGCTTTGAAGTGAACAGCTTGGCAGGCAAAACCGATCAGAGGCCCCATTGTGCCTAAGTGCTTTGTGATTTGACATACATAGAGGGCAGGGCGTTGAAGTCATGTTGCGCCCCTGACGGAAAAAGGTTCCGGTTTTTGGCATCCAAACGTCCCAGCCAGGTCGGCATCCATGTATACATCCATCGTTTCTGATCTTTCTTAAAGGGGACATATTGTCCCACCAGGTGATCAGTCTACCAGCCTACTATACCCAGTGGACTGAAGAAACCTTGCTCATCTATCCAGCACAGATCTAGGTGGACACGCCCACTAGTGATGTCATATGGGGCAGATTTTCGAAACGGCTTGTAAGGCTAATCACACTCACACCTGGTGGTATAATATGTCCCCCTTAACCTGCATGATCCGGAGGTAGAGCGGGTTGGTTACTACTAGGTTAACCACTGGGTTACTGGTTCGATCCCCGGCTCCTCCTAGCTCGAGTGTCGAGGTGTCCCTGAGCAAGGCACCTCACCCTGACTTCTCCCGACGAGCTGGCTGCCGCTTGGTTTGACTCCGCCGTCGGTGTTTGAATGTTTTCATTAACCGTTGTAGGTCCTAAGTCGCTTTGGATGAAAGCATCTAAATGTAAACGTATTCACCAAGTGGTGCAAATACTGGGTCTCCTAACTAACTCAATCGCTCTCACAAACTACAAGTAGGCACAAGCCATAGTTCACCGAGAGCAGAGCTGTTTAAATGCGTGATGCGAACGAGAATGCAAATCCCAAGTGGGAGTAAGAAGACGACGCTCCCAATGAGTCATTCTTCTCAACGGCTTCCCTCCGACGAACTCACTCGAAAAGAACCAACGGAATAATGTCACGGTAGCATAGAGGGTTGTATTTCCTAACAGTTGCATGAACACACTGAACCAAGGGCAGAGTACAGCGTGGGTTATTTTCCATTATTTCCATTAATAATGGAAATTATTTTCCATTATTTCCATTGTTTTGTTTCGCCCCCTTTACTGAGGGCTACCATCGTGACTTCAGAAGACGTTTCTCCCAGCTCGGAGGGAGTGGGTCGTTGTTCTGCCTGGGAAAATGAAGTATACCATATAAGCCTATTGTCAATTTATATTAGGTACAGAATTCAAATGAAAAGTGCCTGGGGTAATATTTCTCATTTAAAGTCATTGGTTTAAACCTTGATAGTTTGCGACATTTCTGCGGGCGGCTGATGTACGACGAACACTGCAATCCTTCCAGCTGTCTGATATTAAAACAAACCCAAGTACAAAGCATGCGTCAGCCATGAGAAACCTTCCTCACCCGCTGCTTCTTCCACAGGCGGGGAAACTGGCGATCGAGCGAGGATGGGCCATCAATATTGGTATGTTTGCATTTCGGTGTCTATCATTTCCATGCAGCTTGTCGTCCTGTGGTCGGTTATTGAGCGCAGGCACCCATCGATACGGACCTGCCACCGCAACTTCAGCTTCGACTGCATTCCTCGGCACTCAAACTCAATAAATCTGCTTAATAAGTAAATATGGTATGGCTGGAGATGGATGCCGTCGTAGTGTGGGGTACTGGGATGGAGTTATGGTTTTGAAACGCGGCCGGCCGCCACCGTCCTAGTCTCCGTCTATCTCCACAACAATGAGATGTACGCTAAAGTGGTCCATCCCACTTTTAATGTGGTGGTGTGTGCCAAAAAGCAGTGAGCAGCATGAGACCTTTACTCTCTGCTGTGTCAGCCTAGTCACACACTCTGCTGCCTCTAGCACTGCCTGCTGAATGGATAACCATATGAACTTAACATCACATGTGAAGAGAGAGAGAGAGAGAGAGAGAGAGAGAGAGAGAGAGAGAGAGAGAGAGAGAGAGAGAGAGAGAGAGAGAGAGAGAGAGAGAGAGAGAGAGAGAGAGAGAGAGAGAGAGAGAGAGAGAGAGAGAGAGAGAGAGAGAGAGAGAGAGAGAGAGAGAGAGAGAGAGAGATTGGGTGAGAGAGAGCTGGATTGGGAGGGCCAAAATAAGTCTTATTCCATCTATCTCCGTACTCTTGTATTAAGATTCAGCACCAGAGAACCCTTTAATGAGTATAAGCATAACGGGGCAGAGGGCACTTAGCCTGATTGAATTGCTATCAAGCCAATTATAAAGCATCACGTAATCTGTTTGTGGTGCTTAATCCACAGCCGTCCCTGGCCCTTCTTGTATTGGCCACGACGCCAACTACATTTTGGGGCCAGCACGATGGGGTGTTCCCCCCCCAGGGAACACCGCCCTGTGTAATCAGCGGCACATAAAACAAAAGACCCAAAATAAAAGACCCCATTGAAAGATGCAATTATGGTCATTTGAGATAATTGACTCCTCAGCGAACAATGACCTGACTGGGAACAATGGTCTCTCTCTCTCTCTCTCTCTCTCTCTCTCTCTCTCTCTCTCTCTCTCTCTCTCTCTCTCTCTCTCTCTCTCTCTCTCTCTCTCTCTTCTCTCTCTCTCTCTCTCTCTCTCTCTCTCTCTCTCTCTCTCTCTCTCTCTCTCTCTCTCTCTCTCTCTCTCTCTCTCTCTCTCCTCTCTCTCTCCCTCTCTGCCTCTCTCTCTCTCTCTCTCTCTCTCTCTCTCTCTCTCTCTCTCTCTCTCTCTCTCTCTCTCTCTCTCTCTCTCTCTCTCTCTCTCTCTCTCTCTCTCCCTCTCTGTCTCTGTATGTCTCTCTCTCTCTCTCTCTCTCTCTCCCTCTCTGCCTCTGTATCTCTCTCTCTCTCTCTCTCTCTCTCTCTCTCTCTCTCTCTCTCTCTCTCTCTCTCTCTCTCTCTCTCTCTCTCTCTCTCTCTCTCTCTCTCTCTCTCTCTCTCTCTCTCTCCCCCCTCTCCCCCCTCTCCCCCCAGGGGGTGGTTTCCACCACTGCTCCGGGGATGAGGGTGGCGGATTCTGTGCCTACGCGGACATCACCCTGGCCATCAAGGTGAGGCTGCTCCTCCCGGTCCCCAGCCCAGCCTCAGGGCTCCAGGGCTGGGGAACGGGGCTGCCCTGAGGGCCTGGGCTGACTGGAGCTCTGGTGATGCACAGGGATCAGAGAACAGAGAACAGAGATCCCCAACGTGCTCATGTCGTACTCATGGCGGTACTTCTGGAACCAAAGTGTAGTGTTAGTATTAAAAATGGGATTTTGGCAAAGCAATCTGACTGACCTTTGTGTTAGAGCCTGCTCTATAATTGCCTGAAATAAGGAATATATTCTCATTACCATGTCAGAAAGTACTTTTCTTTTCAATGTTTCCCTTTTCATTTCCAGACTTTAAACTCTTTGAATGGTTTTATTGTGGCCGCCCAGCGATTCCGTTTGGCCCCGACCGTCACCCCTTTGTGGTTCCAGAGCCACATGTTGAGAACCACTGTATCAGAACATACTAAGACCACTGGGTCATGTGTGGGCCCACACATATTACTCCTGATATTGTGGCAAGAGCGATGAGTCACTGAACCTGAAAGAATACAACTCATGTAATTTTAGGTTTTAGATTTCGATTTTGGGCATTTGGCAGAGGCTATTTTGGGAATTTGACAGAAAGTAAGGATGTTCATAAAACCAAGTGCCTAGCAATAACAACTGTTAGGTTTAACTCATTTCCCGTATACAACAAAGATAGCTAGGAAAAAGACACTAGACAATTCTAGTATTATCTTAAAGGTCAAGGATGTACAAAAAAAACAATGGAATACAACAACGAATAGCATTCAACATTCCCACTTCAAACCGGGGTTTGAACATTTCCCCTTTCCTGTTCCAGTTCCTCTTCGAGAGGGTGGAGGGCGTCGCCACGGCAACCATCATCGACCTGGACGCTCACCAGGTGAGGCTCGTCCCCCCGGCCCGCCCCGTTTTCCCGCTGTGCGATACCTCCTCAACGACCGGTTATTGACCGGCTAACCGGCTAACTCCCCCATCCGACCCGTCGGCTGTCGCGGGCCCCCGTGCTGAGCTCACACTGCTCCCTGCGGAGGGCTCCCTGCACAGAGACACGAGGAACAACCACCCCCCCCCCCCCCCCCCCCCCCGACGAGAGACGATGGTTATCGAGTGGGGGTTGTTTGAGGGAAATACCAGAAGGCTCTCATGTTTCATAGCGAGTACGCTGTGTCGAAAGATGATTCACTTAATGGGTGCGTTCAACTGTTTTTGTCGAATCAGATGGCGACCAGTCCATTGCGGTTACATATGTTGTTAAACTATGCACTATGTTAATAATACTATACTTTAGTACTGTGTAACTTGTACTACTCTTTATTACTACAACACTGTTACATTACTATAGTACTTTTAGTATTGATACTCTATACTATCAGAAACAAACTAGTAACTAACTATAGTAAAGTATTGTCTTTTACTGATCGGATTTTAGTTCCATATTTAGCTTCTTGTCTACCTGCCATTTCTCCGCAGCACATCTCTTTTCACGTTGCTGGGGGGGGGGGGCGCGGGGGGGTTAAAGTATGGATACAAAATGAATAATAAGCCATGTTGTTCAAGCAGTAGGAGGCACTCCGTCCTTTAATCCAGCCATCGACCGGAACCATCCCGCTTCCGGAGGTAGAAGGTCTTTCATTTCATCCAACAGTGGCCGGGCCAGCTGAGGACTGTAAGAGTGTGAGACAGCTTCCTCCTCCCTGAAACCGCCAGCTCCCTCTCCACACTAAACTGGTTCAAGGTTTAATGAGCATACACTCACACAGGGGCAGATTAAAAACTTTAAAACCTCGCAAAATCCCTTCCCCACGCCCTCCGCCAACCCCTCTAAAATCCCCGAATTATTCCTAAAGGACTGGACGGGGTAATGATTTACCCAAGGACATTAACTGGATGGGTGTTTTTCTGACCTGGAGTTTATTCTCAAGAGGACAAACGTGACTAACCACGAGGCAAAACCATGTCACTCTTATTAATACTCACAAAGCAGCATTCAGCGTTCCATCATTCATCCGTCGTTGCCTTCAAAGTGAAAGACCTCAACTTTCGTCATGTTTTCACCAGATGTGTTCTTAGTCGAGTGCAAAACAGGTATATGGCAAAAGCAAAGTCACCAAGAAAGCGAGGAACTTCGTTTGCAATATATCCAGGATACGGAGAATCCAGAGATGAATGCATTCTGCAACTGTAGAAAATGACAGAAGGAGCTTAGGTTCATGGTCATTGGTTTAATACAGTCCAGTCAAACCGGATTACAGGTTTTCAATACGCAGTGATTCCTTTTTATTACAGCCCGTCAGCGTGAGAATAGTGCAACCACCTCTGTATTTATCATACTTTCATCAAGCTATGTATTTCCCCATACTACCTCATATCCAAAAACCAATTAGTAATTGGAAACTTTCTAATGAGGTTCCAAAGCCCATGGCTCCCACATAGCTTCAGCCATGTCTGATGTATGGCTGGATGCTAACGATCATGCATTATGTAATGACAAAGTCAGCCTGGGATTTGAGGTCGATGCGGCCATCCGATCACAAGTCAATTTATTATTAGAACTTGACCATATAGGAGGCAGAGTACTGCATGCATGTATTATTGGATGTGCTCGCGCTCTGCAGTTTTTCAGAAGAAAAAAACACATCACTGGGCTTCATTAGGTCTCGACACCATTATACCGTAATTGCTCATACTTGTGGAATGAAATTGATGGCTTTTATCCTATGCTTTGCTGATAAATCAGGGCAATCACTGTAGTTAGTCGAGGTTGCGATGCAAAGTGATAGCCATTTGGTTTTTAAAAAGGCCTTATTTACAACATCCGCAGAATCCGGCCCTTCCTCACAAGGGAAGCAGCTCAGCTTCTAGTCCACAATCACTTGGTGTCATCTTCCCGCCCTCGACTACTGCACGAACTCACTCCTGGCTGCGACCTTGCCTGCTCTGCGATTAAACCTTTGCAGCGCATCCAGAATGCTGGCAGCGCGCCTCGTCGCGTTTCAAACCGAAGTTCCTCCCATGTGACCCCCCTCTTCCGGACCTCCACTGGCTCCCGGTAGTAACTCGCATCAAATTTAAGACGATGGTACTGGCATACAAGGCGTATCGATGGAACTGCCCCTGCCTACCTCCTCCAAGCATTGCTGAAGCACACACCCCCAGCTCGATCGCTCCGCGTCAACTACCTCAGCTGGACGTCTTGGTACCGCCATCGCTAAGAGCTAGCAATAGTTCATTCAGCAAAGTCACAACTCTACTCGGTTTTGGGACCTTCAGTGGTGGAACGAGCTCCTGCCGTTCTCAGGACCGCAGAGTCGCTCACTATCTTCCGAAAAAGACTCAAGACTCACCTGTTCAGAGAGTCCACCTCGACTCTGCATAGCCACCCTCCCCCCTCTGGCCACCATTGTACACTGTATTGTGTTGTGTTGTATTGTATTGTGTTATAGTACTTAACCGTGTAGCAACTGCAGTAGCTGCTATCATTGCTGTAACACGGGGAATTGGTTAGCCTAGTGATTGTTGTACTTGCACTTGGTTCTATGAACATCCTTACTGTACCGATAGCGATATATTGTTGCACTTCTTATGACAAATGTACTTATTGTAAGTCGCTTTGGATAAAAGCGTCTGCTAAATGCCCTAAATGTAAATGTAATTTTTAATCAGGCAATCCACACTGATATAGCTCAACCTATCAAGCCTCCCTAGTGAGCTGTACCACTGATAGGTTGATCAAACCATCAATCATCTGTGGGTGGACAATCCCATGTATGAGTTCACTAAAAGGAGGATTTTAAAAAATAGTTTGTAATGAAAAACATCTGGTAAAACCACAGGGGCCTTTAAAACCGAACAGGAGAACAACGTACGAGTCATTCTGTATCTGACATTGGGAGTCCATATGATGAAAAAAAGATATCTTCTTGCTTCATTACTGAAGAATAAATACTCTATTCAGTTGTTCAGATATATTTCTAGAGATCCAGACTTGGATGAGTTGTTCAAAGGCCTTATTTCATCATCTGGGTATCTAAAGCAGTAAACCATTACTTGTCTCTGTCATTCTATCCAATACACAAGCACCTGTTTTTCTAATCTCATTAACAACACATCTGGCAATACCCGATATTAAATGACGTATCGTTAACATTGCTAAGCAGTCAAAGGCAAAAACAACCTTGAATTTGTGTGTATGTAAAGATGTCAGCCAAGTGTAATGCTTGTCTCCTCACCGTGTAAAACACCCTTTAGCTGTTTGGGTTACAGTTTCTTGAACGAAATCCCAGTGATATAGCTGTGCTTTGGTTCTCACCTTTCAGCGAAAGCCTTTTATTCATGAAAGCCCTACCTCTACGATTTTGTGATGGATGTCTCGGGTGTGTTTTTGCGTCTGAATTGAAGGACAGCTGGTTGGGTTTCAATAGATGAATGGAAAAAAAAAATGTTTTCAATGTAACACACACGGCCCTTTTACCGTCTGGCCACTAAGAGGAACAAAATGGCTGCTAAATGGAGCCATAAATAGCCTTCCAGTGTTGACGCTACATCAGGGCCCGGCGTGGAGGAGGGGGTGACCATAGACCTGCACAAGGTGCTCCCCATCTATCATACTTATTGTATGTTGTACGTCCTGGCAAAAACAATACTAATTAACGAATGTCTTAGCAGTGTGTAGCATCTCATCTTTAGCTGTCTTTGTTGTGACGTCGATATATTGTTGTTTCTCTTTCTTCTGACATGTACTTACTGTAAGTCGTTTTTCGATAGAAGCGTCTGCTAAATCCCTAAATGTCAAATCTAACTGTAAGTTATTAGTGTACCTCGCGGAGTGAGTACCTGGTGAGGAGTGAGAGGCCTGTTTCAACTCGGGGTCAAATGACGGATGCCTCTGTTACCTGTCGTGTTATGACGAGTTGATTCCATGTTTACGAACCCGCAGTTGCCAGACTTTCATTGCGTAAAATCACATTCAAAGGCAGTATAAATAATAAATGACCCAGTGTTTGTCACTTGGTATTGACATACATCTCCCTGAAATGAACCAAGTGAAACGAGCCGTGGGTTTGACTTATTCTAATTTGTCCTCGACATGACGAAGAAGTGATGCATTGTGGGTGGGCTTGTATACGAACTAGAATCTGCCTAGTCAATTCCTGGTCAGCATAATCTTACCCTGCCTGTCACCATTTATCCATCGTGGGTTCCATTGCCCGCAGACTCTGAGGCTTGACTTATGCGCTCCTGACAGGAAAAGGCGCTTTGGCTCACGAACGCAGGGGAAGGAATAAAGAGCGATGAAACAATCGTTTTGTTTTTTTTACGACCATCTGGAAGATAATGCCAACAGCCTGCGGGTGAATATCGATCCCCGGTTCTTACCCTGTCACTCCCAGCTGCACCGCAGCACCCAGACAGGCACCCATAGGTGACGTCTGGGGTTGGGTGTGTGCTGGGAATGGATGAACGGGTGGATTTACTGGAGGCCCTTAGGGATTGTTAGTATCCTCCTTTGTAGAGGAGATAGAGGAATGAATGCCGCCATACATTAGAGGGGAGATCACAGAACAGGCAGTAACCTTTCTGTTTTCTGGGGCGCAATCGGACCGTCTGTAATGTAATGTAATGTACTTTATTTATACAGCCCTTTACAACAATCCTTTCGGAGTACCAAAGTGCTTTACATAGTGTAATAATAAAAAGACAGAAGCAGAAATAAAAACAATTTAAAAACAAAGTCAAATAAAATAAAATAAGATAAAAGTGCCATCGTGCTACTGGGTATTAAAAGCCATCCTAAATAAGTAGGTTTTTAGCCTTGGATTTTAAAAAGGCCCGGGTCCGAGATGAGACGCATCTCGGTGGGGGAGCTTGTTTTCCAGAGCCTGGGAGCAGCGACGGAAAAAGGCTCGGTTACCCCAATATTTGTATTTTGATCTGGGCACTTCCAGTACAAGTTGATTTGTCGACCTCAACGCTCTACCTGGATCTTCGGATGGTTAAATGCTTCCGATAAATATAATGGGGCAAGGCCATGAAGAGCTTTAAAAACAAACATTATAAGTTTAAAATCAATTCTAAAAAGGACAGGAAGCCAGTGAAGGGAGTTAAGAACAGGGGTAATGTGCACACGTCTGTGAGTGTTGGTTAAAAGACGAGCCGCGGCATTTTGCACGAGTTGGAGGCGACTGAGGGAGGACTGAGAGAGGCCAACATAAAGTGCGTTACAATAATCTAGCCGTGAACTAATTAAAGCATGAATGGCTTTCTCGAGGTCGTGGCGGCTTAAAAACATTTTAACTTTAGCTAAAAGACGCAGCTGGAAAAAACTGGTCCTGACAACATTACTGATTTGTTTGTCGAACTTGAGATGACTGTCAAAAGTTACACCAAGATTTCTGACAGTTGAACTGAGCTGAGTCTGTGTTCCATGTCTTCCAACATTTGTACCTGTTCAGTACTTTAACGATTTGTCAGACAAATCGTTAGTCATCTTTTGTTTATCCCAATAAATGAATACAAACCTTTCATCCAAATCACCTAACAATACCTGAGTGCACCCATTTCTTAGCACGGGAATGGAACCCCTAACCCATGCGGTGCTGTGTTGTTCTGCCCAGGACTGTATTGTTGAGATGTAGAGGATCTTTATTAAACTTGTCGTTGTGTTGCAGGGAAACGGCCACGAGCGGGACTTCCTGGGAGACCGGCGCGTGTTCATCATGGACGTGTACAACTGCCACATCTACCCTGGGGACAGAATCGCCAAGCGTGAGTGAAGAGCTCCCTGTGCCTTCTCCTCTCCCTCCCCTGTCCTCTCCTCTGTCCTCTCCTCTGTCCTCTCCTCGCTGTCTCCCACCTTCTTGCCTTCTCTCTTCTCCTCCCCTCTTCAGTTTGCCTTCTCTCCTTGCTTCCTCAGCTCTTCTCCACCTCTCCTCTTCTTTTTCTCCTCCCCTTTCCTCCTCTTTGCCTTCAACTTCCCCTTGTTGTCTCCCATCTTCTCCTCACCTCCTCTCCCCCACCTCTACTTCTCCTCTTTGCCTCTCCTCTCCTCTCCTCTTCGTTTTCCGTTTCCGGTGTGTGTGAGCGTGAGCGGCGGTGGCGGGGGGTGCGAGTGCGAGTGGCGCGGAGTTTTGAATTGTTTTCTGTCCTTTTTTCGGGTTTTCCCTGGTTTCTCCGTCTGTTCTATGTGCATGGTCAGGTAAGCTTTATTAATTTTTTTTACTGTGTTGGCGGCGCCGATCAGTGGTTTGTGTCAGGTAGTTTTCGGGAGGAATGGCGTCCCCCGAGACGCCGCCTCCGTCTATCCGGCAGGGAGTAAGGATAGTCCCGCCGGATAGTAGCGTTACTGTGGAGGAGGTTCTGTTGGCTGTCGGTGAGCAGGTAGGTCATGATAAGTTATCGTTTGCGTCTAGAATGAACAAAGCAGTGGTTGTGTTCCTGAACGAGGAGCCCCGTGTGTATCAGCTGGTAGAGAGCGGAGTGTTTATCAGGGACTTATTCGTGCAGGTCTCCCCGCTGTCAGTTCCCTCCACGCGGATCACCGTGTCCGGTGTTCCGCCGTTCATACCGAACGAGTTGTTAGAGAGCGAGCTCCGTAGGTTTGGCAAGTTTGCCAGTGGATTTAAAACAGTGAGTTTGGGATGTAAGGATCCCAAACTGAAGCACGTACTGTCCCTGAGGCGGCAGGTGTTCATGTTCTTGGACTCGCCGACACAAACACTGGACGTGTCGTTCAGAGTGAAGCACGGTGACGGGTTTTATATGGTGTACGCCAGCTCGGGACAGTTCAAGTGTTTTGAGTGTGGAGATGTGGGACACAAACGCTTTACGTGTCCGCATAGACAGCAGGGGGCGGCTCACTCCGCTGACGCGGCGGGCGGCTCCGCGGCTGGCGGCTCCGGGGTCGGGTCCGCGGCTGGCGGCTCCGGAGTTGGGCGTCCGGGCGGGTCCGCGCGGCGGGTCCGGCGGCCGCGGCCGGGGTCCGGCGTCCGCGGCGGGTCCGGTGCCGGGTCCGCGGCCGGCGGGTCCGGTGCTGGGTCCGCGGCCGGCGGGTCCGGTGCTGGGTCCGCGGCTGGCGGGTCCGCGGCTGGCGCCGCGGGCGCGGATGCGGATCCCGGTGCGGAGGGTGTGGAAGCCGGTGCCACTGGTTCGCTTTCTGAGGAGGATGACTTGGATAGGGAGGAACAGACTCGGCCTGACAAGCAACAGGCTTCTGTGACTGCAGAGAACCTGAGCAGTTTCTCAGTCTGCAGGTACTGAAGCAGCTTCCACAAGTTTTGTAGGCACAGATCCCACTGTAAACACCAATGAAGAACAGGGTATGTTAAATAGTCAGGCATCCTGTGAAGGAGAGGACATGGAGTATGACTCTGAGTCAGATACAGTATCCATAGGTGAAACTTCGGTCAGGAACACAGACCTCTATTCTTTAGAAGAAATAAATCAATTTCTGGATGTAACATTTAAAAAGTCTGTTAGAATTAATGACTACTTCGGTGATACTGAAAAGTTTATCAGATCTGTTGGCGTTCTGCAAAGACTGGTCGGTTTTGACCTCTTGGATGAGAAGAAACGTTTTCGCCTCAAAAAGCATATCACAACTTTGAGAAAAGCAAAAAAAGGCAAAACTGCTAAAAAGATTAAAAAGTAAAATGATCATGTATCACACGGTGGTTTTCTCTTTTCAATTGTTTTCTGTTTTGTTCATCTTATCTGTTTCTTTTTCTCTGACCTCTATGGGGAGCCTCAAGATAGGATCTTTGAACATCAATGGTGGGAGAGACAGACAAAAAAGGGCATTAATTTCTGACAGAATCGTCCCGCTACTCTGCTGATGACGATAGGGTGATGTGTGTGTTGTTTTGCCGGAGACACCCATTACTAATGCCAGCAGACGAGACAGTATTTCGGTCTATGGTGGTGATGGTTCAGCTCGGCACCGTTGGTCAGCCTGTCGTGGCAGCGTGGAGCCTGTAGCTTGCAAGAGGTAGCTGTGTCACTGGCTGCCTTAGGGAAGAAATGTGTCCATGTAACTGTACTTTCATCTACTGAAGTGGTGAAGGGCAGGCTGTTGATTGTAAGGGCAGAAATAGAGGGCTCTGTGGTCTGTTTTGTAAACATATATGCTCCAAATCAAGGCACAGATAGAGTGGTTTTTTTCACCCTGCTAAAAAACGAGGTAAGAAAGTACCATCAGGATCAATTTATCATTGGTGGGGATTTCAACTGCACGCTAGATTTCACTGTAGACAGGACAAGTGAAGAACCTCACCCACAGTCATCTCAGAGCCTTCACAGCATCATCACACACCTGGATCTGTTAGACACATGGAGGGTCAAACATCCACAAACCAGACAATACACATGGGTGAGGGTCGGCAATGGCAGGGTGAGTGCAGCTAGACTGGATAGGATTTACATCTCCAAAAGTCTCAGCTCCAGATTAGTCCACAGCAATATAAGTCCAGTTGGTTTCACTGATCACCACTTTGTCAGTATAGATTTGATCCTTTCACCAGGCGAAAGGGTTAAGTCCTACTGGTCTTTTAACAACAGACTTCTGCAGGACCGTATTTTCTGTCAAAGTTTTGAGCGTTTTTGGCAGCAGTGGAAAACCAGGAAAGCGGATTTTGTTTCTTTGAAGCTGTGGTGGGAAGTTGGGAAGGCCCAAATTCGCGTTTTTTGCCAGCAGTATACCTCCCACTCGACTGCTAATATAAAGGCAGCAGTTCAGGAGCTTGAAGTAAGTATTAGGAACATTGAAGAGGGGTTACATAGACATTCGGACCCCACCACGGGTCATCTGCTGCAGGAGAAGAGATTGGAGTTGAGCTTATTCCTGCAGGAGAGAGTAAAGGGAGCTCTTGTTAGGTCTCGTTTCCTCCAGCTCAAGGATATGGATGGCCCAAGCTCTTTCTTTTTTAATCTGGAGAGATCGGTGGCACAGAGGAAACAGATGACCTGCCTTAAGCTTCCTGGAGGCAGAGTGACCACCAGTCCGGGGGAGATGAGGACCCATGCAGTGAGCTTCTACGCTGACCTCTTTGGGGCAGAACAGTGCAGCATGGAGTGCCGCGAGGAGCTCCTGGAGGGGCTTCCTCAGCTCATCCCGGGTGAGAAAGCTGCTCTGGACTCTGAGCTGACCCTGGAGGAGTTGACAGTCGCTGTTAATCAGATGGCATCAGGACGGGCACCGGGAATTGATGGTCTCTCCACTGACTTTTACCAGCGGTTCTGGAATACTCTTGGACCTGATTTGCACAGTGTTTTATTGGAGTGTTTTAGAACAGGATCTCTTCCTGTCTCCTGTCAGCGAGCTGTGCTTTCCTTGCTTCCCAAGAAAGGAGACCTGGCCTTACTTAAAAACTGGAGGCCGGTTGCTGCTCTCTCTGCACGGATTATAAGGTGCTTTCCAGAGCCTTATCGAACAGACTCAAGGACATCCTGGGGAATTACTTGTACAGACAGACCAAAGCTATTGTGTTCCTGACAGGAAAAATTATGGACAACATTTTTCCTAATTCGTGATGTTATTGATGTGTGCAGATCCCAGAATGTGAATTTTGGTATTGGTGCTTTTGGACCAGGAGAAAGCCTTTGATAGGGTGGATCACTGTTATTTGTTTTCTGCACTCAGGGCTTTTGGCATTGGTGATGGTTTTCTGGCCTGGGTTGGTTTATTGTATAGTGGTGCTCAATGTATGGTGAAAATGGGGGCAGGGCTGAGTCGGCCAATCCCTGTGCAGCGAGGGATAAGACAGGGTTGTCCTCTCTCCGGTCAACTATATACCCTAGCTATTGAGCCCTTGCTGTGCATGTTGAGGAGGTCGGCTCAGTGGTCTCTCACTGCCTGGGTCCTCTGATCTTGATCGTCCACTTACCGTTTCTGCTTACGCAGATGATGTTAATATTTTTGTCTCCAGCCAGGGGGATATTAAATGTTTGCAGGATACCCTGTCCCTGTACGAAAAGGCCTCATCTGCTCGGGTGAACTGGGCAAAGAGTGAGGCTTTGTTGGTGGGACAGTGGAGAGATCAGACAGTGCCCAGTCTGCCTGGAGGTCTTGAGTGGGGGAAGGAGGGCCTGAAAGTGTTGGGAGTATTTTTGGGCACTGAGGGGTTTCAGAACAAGAACTGGGAGGGAGTTAAGGAGAAAGTGTGCGCTCGGTTGTCTAAATGGAAATGGTTGCTACCCCAGTTGTCATATAGGGGAAGAGTTTTGGTTGCAAATAACTTGGTCGCCTCGACTCTTTGGCATAGACTTATTGCTCTGACACCACCGAGAGGCCTGATGGAGGACATTCAGCGAGTCATCCTGGACTTCTTCTGGTCTGGCCGGCACTGGATCCGAGCAGCAGGCCTCTACCTGCCTGTGGCTGAAGGGGGCAGGGACCATCATCAATATCCAGGCAAAAAATAGCCTCTTTTAGACTCCAGACTGCACAAAGACTGCTGTACAATTGTGGCCCAAGCTGGTTTGATACAGCTCGCTTGCTGCTGAAGAGAGCCGGGCGATTGGGCTACGATAAACAGCTTTTCCTTTTAAAATCTGAGGATGTGGACTTAACTGGACTGACACCTTTTTATAGCTCGGTATTACAGGCATGGCAGATTTTTAAGGCCACACGTACCAAAAATGAGACTCCGGGCATGTGGCTGTTTGAGGAACCTTTGTTTTTTAATACTCTTATACAGACTCAAACACTGCAGTCTGCCAGCCTGCGAGCCCATTTTAGAGAGGCTGGCTGCACCAAACTGGGCCATCTGATGAAGATGACGGCAACATCGGTGGATACCTTGAGACAGAGAAGCAACATCACCTCCATCAGGGTCATCAACAGAGTGGTGGAGGAAGTCTGTGCTGCCCTGCCACAACCCCTGAGGGTTTTTTGCACAAGACCACAGTGTGTGTGACCGTGGTGGACCGAAGGGGAGTACAGTTTCCCCTCTCTGTCTGTCCACCCCGAGTTGTGGGGGAGTGGCAGGAGGGGAGGAGGTCAGCTGCTGTCGCTCACAACCCCGCACCTGGGGAAGTTTACAGGACGTAGGGAAGAAGGCAATATATCAGATCTGCTGCAAGGTTCTGAGCCTGCGCTCTTTGGCAGGGATGAAGGAGTCGAGGTGGACTGGTTTTTTTGGTCCAGATGTTTCCCCGAAGGGCAGCTGGCGGTCTCTGTACAAGCTGCCCGTTGAAAAACGGACAGCAGACCTCCAGTGGAGGATTGTACATGGAGCAATAGCTACGAACAGATACAGAGCGCACCTGGATCCAGAGTTGGGGGAGGAGTGCATCTTCTGTTCTCAGAACGAGACCCTGGAACATTTATTTATTCAGTGTCCTCGTTTGTGTGCTCTGTTTGAGCTGTTAGAAAGGTGGTTTCGGGGTCTAGGGGAGCTTTTTGTTTTTGATTTGTTTATTTTTGGCCCGAAGTACTGTGCAAAAAAGAAGGATGTACACTCATTGGTGAACTTTGTATCTGGCGCTGCTAAGTTGGCCATCTGGCTGACTCGCAGGAACCGGGCTCAGAGTGTTGGCAGTGTGGAGCCAGTGCTGGTCCTGAAGGGTCTGCTGAAGGCCAGACTGAGGGTGGAACATGCGTATTATCGGATGATGGACAATGTGCATGGTTTCGGTCATGTATGGGCTGTTGGGGGGTTTTTTGTGCTCTGTGGGGGGGGGACGGAGAGCCTGGAATGTAAGTTTCTGATTGGAGAAACACGTTCTGTGTCTGGTTGACAGGTTTGTTTTGTATTTTAGGGATGGTTTCTGTTTTTTTGTTTTTTGTTTTGTGTTTTTTGTTGCTCTTGAATGAAGATGTGATGGTGAGCTGTTGTCTCTTTTGCTATGGTGCAATAAAGGGATTTTAAAAACCAAAACCTCTACCTCTCCTCTCCTTTTTCTCTCTCCTCCTGTCTCTCCTCTCTTTGCCTTCACTCTCCTCTCTTCTTCTCTTTGCCTACTCTTCTCTTCTCCTCCTCTCCCCCTCCTCTACTTCTCTCCTTTCTTCCATCTCCTCTCCTTCTCCTCTTCTCCTCTCTTCTTCACTTCTCCCTTCTCTTCTTCTTCTCCTCTCTTCTCCTCTCCTTCTCCTCTTTTCTCCTCTCCTCTCCTCTGACCTCTCCCTGATAAGCTGTGACTCTCTATATCTCTAGACGGTCACAACGCTTTTCCCCCCACAGCGATTTACGCGAGGTGGTACAGTACAGAAACGGTTGCCCTGAGCGAGCTATCTGCTTGTGTCTGACCACCATGGCTAGTTCAACACCTGCACGACTGAAGGTGATTTTTGGAGAGAACATTGAAAAGCTGACTCTTCCAAATGGCATCCCAGAGTCACTCAAAGACCTTCTCAGCACGATAAAGACTACCTTTGGGTTAAAGGGTAACCTCAGACTGCAATACATGGACCAAGAATTGTAACCTCCTCCTACTCTCTTTTTAAGTCCTCAATAAAAAAATGGTTAGCCAATCGATAAATTAAATCAAAAGAGCAGTGAAGCACTAGATTATGTAGGCTATTGTTTGTTTGTATGTCTGTCAAATGTTTTGCTGTTTTTGTTCGGGACCTAATTCCCTTGTCTTATCTATTTTCGTCTTGTTCTTCAATGTGGTAGTCTATGTGTCCTAGTGTCATTCCATTGGGGCGGGACGGCTGTCTCCTTCAAGTCCAGCCCCCCCCCTGCCCCTGATACGTCACTGGCTGCTGTTTTAATTGTGTTATGGCCTCACTTGCTGATTCACACTCTTTACAGTGTGCCATTGATTTGCGTGTCACAAATCCCTAAAGCAGGGAATGTGTGTGCTGCGATGCAGTCTGCTGTTTGTACACATTTTGTCTGGTGATAAGTTAATAGGTAGACAGTGAGAACTCCTCAAAGTTGAATTGAATCAATGCTCAGTTTCAGAATTAACCCAATGAACCGAGGTTGACTAACGGTCTGATTTAGATCACGTTTATTCCAGTGCCATTAAGGTGATTGGGGTTAACGCTCGCAACTTCTCCAAATATAAACACATTGACACTCTGGTTGTCTTAAGATAAAGACTAAACCTAGGCAATCACTGACTTAAACGCGCCTTTTGATGGTAAAAGGCTTTAACAAAGCCTGGCCAAGCAGGATATGCCCTTTGCTCTTCATGTTTAATCCGATTTGAAGTTGATTCCCTAAAGCTGTCTCTAATTATTTGTATCCACGTTTATGCATTGGGAAAGCCTCCTAATTGTGATATGTTCGGACTGGATGGTGTGAACATGGCTGCAGAGTGTAGCTGAGTAATGTGGGGAGGCCATGTGGCTGACATTTATGCACAGCATGACCGACACCTTTCCCGTGGGTGCTGCACAAGCAATGCTTCATTTCCATCCGTTTACACATCAAATTCACACACACACGCACGCACGCACGCACACACACACACACACACACACACACACACACCACACACACACACACACACACACACACACACACACACACACACACACACACACACACACACACACACACATACGCTCAAGCAAACGCACACAAAGACAGACACACATGCACCGCTACACGGACGCACACACAAACACGCACGTACACATACACGCAAGCAAGCATACGCACACAACCACGCACATGCATGCATGTACGCACGCACACACAAACACCCACAGATACACAGATACACACACATACATACACACACACACACACATACACACACATACATACATACATACATACATACATACATACATACACACACATAGATACACGCACACACAGATACACACACATACATACATACATACATACATACATACATACATACATACATACATACATACATACATACATACATACATACATACATACATACATACATACATACATACATACATACATACACACACATAGATACACGCACACACAGATACAAGCACACGCACACAAATACACATGCATGCACACACTCAGTTATTGCTTGCTAGCCATGTTATTGCTTGCTCAATTATTGGGATGATTAAACATGTTCCTTTGAAACAAAAAAACACAAAGATAAACGAGGTTCAACAGAAGACAGAGAAGGAAAACATCTAGTCTTCTCTATAGCCATATTTATGGAGGACCACAAGGTGTCACGGAAATAGTAATAAAGTAATTCATTATTTGATATTTTAATGGGCAATAAAAATAGGAATTATAAAAACTATTTACAAATGAAATATTAATCCATCAATAAGTTGCTCAAATTAAAATGGGATTTACAAAAACAACTTAAAACAGTCAATAAGTACATTATTTAAAAAATCATTAATGATTTCATAAATAAATGATGCAATTTAAAAATACAATTGAAAAATATATTTGAAAATGCAGTTTAAAAAGAGAAATAAATAACTGGATTCACAAATTGGATTAAGAATACAGATTTTAATCAGACATTTAAAAGGGCGATTTGCATTTCCATTTCCCCGCTGCTTTTCCTTTTCCGATTAGCTATTCGATTTGCTTAGTCATTTAGCTTCTCCTTTTAGCCTTTCCGTGACACTTTGGGCCTTGCACTGGTAAAGCAATGCAAATTAGCCATGTAACAAGCTCTCTGATTGGCTATCACCTGCTATGTCATATGCAGACGTATGACATGGATGTGGGAAGGAGAAGGTGTTTTTTTCAAGCACTTACATGGAACTAAATGGAAGAAACACGGAATAACACAATAAATGCCATAATGTAATGGAGTTAGAATATCAATGCCCAAAACCGCCACACCACTCGCAAATCGTGTTTTACTCACGCACAAACGATTCACACACACACACAAAACGTGTTTTACTCACGCACACAACGATTCACACACGCACAAAACGTGTTTTACTCACGCACAACGATTCACACACACACATACACACACACACTCAGAAACATATTTCTTCAATTACAAAAAAAATCCTTCAAGTACAAAAAAATTCTACAAGTACGGAACTGAAATACAAGTACGGAACTGCATGTGCGTGCGGATCAGCGAGGCGGAACTGCATGTGCGTGCGGATCAGCGAGGCGGAAAATTAGTGCCAAAAGTCAGGTAACAAACAAACAGCAGGCAGCGCTTTTGAGTCAGTTTAAGGCCGCCAGGACGATATTTTTTTTTTCCCAAAATCTTTCTAACGTGCGTTGATTCGACTTGCCGCTCCTTGGACTCGGAATCGTACGACGGATACCTGCTCAGAAAGACAAGAGAAAAGCTAGTTTGGGAGATTAAATTCAACACAATGAGCGGCACCAGCGCCACCTGACATTTGTTTGTCACGTGACTTTTGGCACTAATTTTCCGCCTCGCTGATCCGCACGCACATGCAGTTCCGTACTTGTATTTCAGTTCCGTACTTGTAGAATTTTTTTGTACTTGAAGGATTTTTTTTGTAATTGAAGAAATATGTTTCTGAGTGTGTGTGTATGTGTGTGTGTGAATCGTTTTGCGTGAGTAAAACACGTTTTGTGCGTGTGTGAATCGTTGTGTGCGTGAGTAAAACACGTTTTGTGTGTGTGTGAATCGTTGTGCGTGAGTAAAACACGTTTTGCGAGTGTGTGGGGTTTTGGCATGATTCTAACTCCATAATTTTGGCATTTATTGTGTTATTCCGTGTTTCTTCCTTTAGTTCCATGTAAGTGCTTGAAAAAAAAACACTTTCTCCTTCCCAACATCCATGTCATACGTCTGCATATGACATAGCAGGTGATATAGCCAATCAGAGAGCTTGTTACATGGCTAATTTGTATTGCTTTACCAGTGCAAGGCCCAAAGTGTCACGGAAAGGCTAAATGGAGAGGCTAAAAGAGAGAAGCCTAAATGAGCTAAGCAAATCGATATAGCTAATCGGAAAAGGAAAAGCAGCGGGGAATGGAAATGCAAATCGCCCTTTTAAATGTCTGATTAAAATCTGTATTCTTAATCCAATTTGTGAATCCAGTTATTTATTTCTCTTTTTAAACTGCATTTTCAAATATATTTTTCAATTGTATTTTTAAATTGCATCATTTATTTATGAATTCATTAATGATTTTTTAAATAATGTACTTATTGACTGTTTTAAGTTGTTTTTGTAAATCCCATTTTAATTTGAGCAACTTATTGATGGATTAATATTTCATTTGTAAATAGTTTTTATAATTCCTATTTTTATTGCCCATTAAAATATCAAATAATGAATTACTTTATTACTATTTCCGTGACACTTGTGGTCCTCTATACATATTAGTCTACCCTACTACAAATTCTTCAAAATTAGCCCTTTGATAGTCTGTTCGCGACGGCATTCTGGATCTGTAAGCGTGTTACGACTAACCTCGGAGGCTGGGGAGTCACAAGAGAACACATCACAACAGCCCGGAGGAAGGAAATCGAACCAGCATCTTCAGTTTACACCCTAGTATTGCGTCATGTGCTGCTGCTGCACTCCCAGGAGACAAAGACTTTTTGGATGAAATGAGATGAAAGGCAAAGTGAGCCGTAGCAGGGGAGCGTAGATAATTCATCAGGAGCAGACGGCTCGTAGTACAGGTCCCGCTGTCTGTGGGCATCAATGCATACGTGGTGCCAATTAAACGCATTTCCGCTTTTATCTCCCGTACTGTAATGTTAATATTCATGATACATCTGAAAAACTGTTGGGAAATATTTATATTCTTTCGAAACAAAGTTGGATGTGAGACTTGCTATGGGTTTTTTTTTGGCGGGTCCCCAAACTAAGTTTGTTCCGGTAAAAACGCTGCAAAGAGATCTATGTGAGTCTGCTAGAAGGAGAAAACAGCTGTAATGGTATTCTTAATGGGATGGCGTCCAACTGGGGGTCCCAGTCCATACACGGACCCCAGTGGGTGGAGGGATAGCCGATAAAATTATAAATATTCGACTTGTACGACTGAAGAATGAAAAATACATCATAAATAGAAAAATGTGTAATATGTGTACTCTTACCCTGTGTTCACACCAAACGCGACGGGGCGACAAGATCCCATACAAAGTGAACGTAGAGACGCGTATCGGGCGAAATTTTCGCGAGAGAAAACTGGCGACAAATTTTGATTTGTCGCGCCACACTTTCGCCGTCTTCTGGCGGGCGCGTTCACGTGGATTTGTGGCGCGACCAATTCGCTCGAGTTCAAATTTTTCAACTTTGACGCGAATTTCACGTGATGAGCGCGTGATTACAGCCAATCAGCGTTCACTCCCCTTGAGTGACGTAGCGTTCACTTACTCGCCGCTCAAGCTCAAACTGCGATGGAAGCGGCCGTCATCCAGAACGGAGCTTCCTGCAAGAAGACGGTGAGATTTCCGCCGAGCTCTGTACGGGATATCATGAACCCATAAACGACGGGCTTTCCGACGTCTCTCCCTTCTTCCCATAAAAGGTAAAAGACATGCAATGCTCTCGTTATGTCGGACATGGTTGTGAAATGGAGGACCTGGTGTCAAGTTGTGGCGCGACAAATTCGACAAAACTTGCACAGCGACAGATTATGATGTGTCGCGCGACAAAACTTCGGCGACAACGCGAACGGGCGACAAATTTCGCGTTTGGTGTGAACGTAAGGTTGGGCTGCGGCAGTAGCTCTGGTGGTAGAGCAGTTTGACTTGTTACCGGAAGGTTGCTAGTTCGATCCCCGGCTCCTCCGAGCCGAGTGTCGAGGTGTCCCTGAGCGAGACACCGACCTAACTCTAACTGCTCCTGATGAGCTGGCTGTCGCCTCGCGAGGCCGGCCCGCCGTCGGTGGGTGAATGTGTGTATGAATGGTTGTAAGTCGCTTTGGCCAAAAGCGTCAGATAATTGCCCTAAATCTAAATCTATATATTTTTATTGCATCTTATGTTACTGCCCAAAAAAATGTGGTGAATTTTAGAAGCAGGAGGTCCTGCTCTGTTCTGACCGGTACCGTCGCCCCCAGGGGCGATCCGGAGGAACGTGGAGCTGGACTGGGGGACGCAGGACGCCGAGTACCTCCGGAAGGTAGAGGTCCACACGGAGGGGGTGCTCAACGAGATGCGGCCCGACATCGTGGTCTACAACGCGGGCACGGACGTCCTGGACGGAGACCCCCTCGGAGGGCTGGCCATATCCCCACAGGTACGACCCGGCTTCTGTTGTTTCCTGGATTCGGTCCCAACCATCTGGTGCCTCGTCCCCCGCCCCTCGCCCCTCGTCCCTCGCCCCTCGTCCCTCTCTCTCTCTCTCTCTCTCTCTCTCTCTCTCTCTCTCTCTCTCTCTCCTCTCTCTCTCTCTCTCTCTCTCTCTCTATCTTCTCTCTTTCTCTCTCTCTCTCTCCCTTCTCATCTCTCTCTCCCCTCTCTCTCTCTCTCTCTCTCTCTCTCTCTCTCTCTCTCTCTCTCTCTCTCTCTCTCTCTCTCTCTCTCTCTCTCTCTCTCTCTCTCTCTCTCTCTCTCTCTCTCTCTCTCTCTCTCTCTCTCTCTCTCTCTCTCTCTCTCTCTCTCTCTCTCTCTCTCTCTCCTCTCTCTCTCTTCCCTTTCGCCCTCACTCTCTCTCTCTCTCTCTCTCCCTCTCTCTCTCTCTTCTCTCTCTCTCTCTCTCTCTCTCTCTCTCTCTCTCTCTCTCTCTCTCTCTCTCTCTCTCTCTCTCTCTCTCTCTCTCTCTCGCTGTGATCGGCCGGCCATCCGATGGCTGCACTCTGTTGTCCAACTCATCCCACTTCTGCCACAGCACTGTTCCTGCCTGAGCGGTGTCAGTGGAAGACCCCCTGGTCTGTGTAGAACGGGGGGAGTCAACCGCATCCCCCCCCACCCCCAGAGCGAAGGGTTTATCCAGCGGGCTCTATTCCCTCTATACTCCCTGACCATCAGCCCGTTCATGGCCGTCATTCAGCGGTCCACGGATGAGCTCGTACTCCCTGACCATCAGCCCGTTCATGGCCGTCATTCAGCGGTCCGTGGATGAGCTCGTGTTTCTGCCACCAGGAGTAATGTGTAGAGTCCGTCGTGGTGTCACCGTTGGTTCGGCAGGTGAACACACAAGCTGGTCCCTGCGCCCCGTGCCTCCTTGCCTGGTTGACTGCGGTGTGGAGATGCGTTCTCCGAATCCCCCCGCCAGGCTTTATAGATCTGTCAGCAGCGGCGCCGGGGCAGGCTGAGGAAGAGGACGCGTTGTGTTCAGACCGGCTCCCAGAAACACACAGAAATAGTAGATTACCCCTAAAGACCTCATGGAAAATACCTGAGATGGATGACCTGTTTCGTTTCCTTATTTCTGTCTTCCTTTGTTTTTTTCTTTTTTTTTATCTTCTTCTCTCTCTCTCTCTCTCTCTCTCTCTCTCTCTCTCTTCTCTCTGTCTCTCTCTCTTCCTCATTCTCTACTTCTCTCTGTCTCTCTCTCTTCTCTCTGTCTCTCTCTCTTCTCTCTGTCTCTCTCTCTTCCTCACTCTCTACTTCTCTCTGTCTCTCTCTCTTCTCTCTCTCTCTCTCTCTCTCTCTCTCTCTCTCTCTCTCTCTCTCTCTCTCTCTCTCTCTCTCTCTCTCTCTCTCTCTCACTCTCTCTCTAACTCTCTCTCTCTCTACCTCTCTCTCTCGCCCCAGGGTATCATTGCCCGGGACGAGATTGTGTTCAGGGCTGCGAGGGGGCGGGGCATCCCCATCCTCATGGTGACGTCGGGGGGGTACCAGAAGAAGACCGCCCGCATCATCGCCGATTCCATCCTCAACCTGCATCACCAGGGCCTGATTGGCCCAGAGGAGGGGGAGGGTTCATTACCCAAGCCAATCGGGAGCGAGAGCTCTGTGTCAGTGAGCTCTGTGCACGCTTCTATCTGAAAGACTTTATTACGCCTACACACTATCTGTGTGTGGCCATGTGTGTGTGTGTGTGTGTGTGTGTGTGTGTGTGTGTGTGTGTGTGTGTGTGTGTGTGTGTGTGTGTGTGTGTGTGTGTGTGGGTGTGTGTTGTCTAGATGTGTGGTGTCCGGGGGTTCTTGTAATTGCGCCTAAATGGCACTGACATAACTTTAATAATGTACCTTAAATGATTCCTGAAAGGGCCGTGCTCTAACGCATACATTAACATTATGATTCAGTCTCATTACGCATAGAAAGGGGTTGGGTTTGAAGAATAAATCACAGCTGTTATGCAATGCCTGTGTGTGTGTGTGTGTGTGTGTGTGTGTGTGTGTGTGTGTGTGTGTGTGTGTGTGTGTGTGTGTGTGTGTGTGTGTGTGTGTGTGTGTGTGTGTGTGTGTGTGTGTGTCTGTGTGTGTGTGTGTGTGTGTGCTTGTGTCTGTGTCTCTGTCTGAATGCCAAACAACCCATCCCAAGAAACCTTCATCTAGGAATCAATTGAAAAATTGAAATAATGTAGTTAACAATCAATGTTAGAAAGGGGAGGCTTACTTTGCATATAATGAGAGAGAGAAACGTTTACGTGGGTTTAATACAATTGAGGTAAAGTGCAATTTTCATAATCAAACAGGGTTTATGATGGAAAAGTGTCCATTAGATTATGGTCTCAATGCACACGTTTGTATGGAATGGAACTTTTTGTTCGCCATTTTGAATAATCATGGTCTCTTCATCGTTTTCATATTCATGTTAACTGGTTGATGTTAGTCCAACTGGGATTGAATGACCTGCACCAACAGTGAGGTATGCCTTCTGGGAGGCGTACTGGGTGTACTACTACTGGGTGTT
>OLKM01001980.1:72500-91880 GCA_900291075.1 Melanogrammus aeglefinus | reverse complement strand
TGGCAGAGGTGAAATATACTTGTTGAAAGATACGTTTGGGAAAGATACTGTACATTTCTAGGAGACTTTGATTTGGAACCACGAATATACAATGGTCAGCATTTCAAGGCAAAGCTTGAAAAGTTACTTCAGGGAAAAGCACTATTTGTTCAATCATTAAGACCAACAGATTCCATCCTGATATTTTCTATAATGACAGCTGGACCTGCTCTTCTTAACATGAAGAAATTAATGGATGACAAACATGATGACGCTTAAAGGGATGACAATGGCTAGCTGTGTGAACTGACAAGGACAGCAAGAGATACTGAGTTGGCTGTATCGAGTGTGTCGTAAAGGTTAAGGCAGACATCAGGGAGTCCCCAAGCATGATCTTATTGGACGGTGTGACGACCCCGAGACACTCACTAAGGGCCTCTGTGTGTCTTTGCTGCTTTGCTCTCCCTTTGCAGGTTTCAGTCTGGGAGGTCATCTTCTTGATGAGACACCTGGGTTGGTGTGGTCACTATTATAAGGCTCCCCTTTCTTGCAGACCTGGGCTGGCTCTTGATTGCTGCAGCATTTGCTTTGTTCTATTTGTTTGCACACACACCTCACACACATGCTTACACTAACTGATACATGACATATATATTATATATATATATATTTTCTGTTGCTTATAGTTTTTGGGTTGTGAATAAATGTAAAGATAATTTCACTCTATAGTCAGGTCTCCCATCTTTTCCACAGTCAAGAGCCAGGCTGTGACAAGTGGGGGCTTGTCGGTTTTCTTGTTGATCGGGGTTTGTAGTGTAGTTGGTAAGATCTGCTAGGTGTGACGTCAGTGAGCGGTTGTAGCCTGTTAAGTTCAGTGATTGGTGATTGACTTCACTTCTCTTTGACGGGAGGGAGACTTGGTACTAGAGTGCATTTTTTTTTGGTTTAATTTAGTGGCTGTACAGGAGGAAACTTGGTGCTGCATGTAATGTTCTCTGTCCTATTGTGTGATCATTAAAGTTGCCGCTTGTTTCGTCCCTGATAGGTGAAGAGCAACTGTCCTTGGGAAGATGTCACGCAGCGTCTCCTGCTACGCGGGTCCACTACCTCCACCTAGTGGCCACTTGGCGTCGGTGGGTTTTTCTCTCTTCCACACCTCTTGTGCTGTCAGCTCATCACCAGTTCCTTCTTCAGTCGGAGATCTTCTGCCAGTCGGCGCCAGTTCGTCGTTACTCCTGCACAGTCAGTATCGGTCCAACTAGTATTCTCGAGCTTACTACAGTCTGTCCCGTGGTAACACTCTCCTTCCTTTCTTAGTACCCCGTCCCGTCGCCGAACACACCTGCTTGCCTGACTCCCGCCTCGCTTTCGTCCTGCTTGCCCGGTTATCGTAACCCCTGCTGTCGTGTCGACTCCCCTCCCGGTTCCTGATTCCCCGCCTGTTCTGACGTCCCTCCTGGTTCCCGACTCTCCGCCTGTTCTGACGCACCTCCTGGTTCCCGACTCCCGGCCTGTGTCTGACGCTCTTCTACCTTCCAATAAAACCCGTTCCCTTTACCTCGTCTCTGCCCTGTGGTCTTGCGCTTGGGTCTCCACGTTCCGTACCCCCTAACAGTACGAACTGGCCGAAACCATGGACTCCAGCGGATACAGAGTCACTCGCCAGAGGATCTCCCATCAAGGAACTCTCCTGGGTCAGCACGATCAAAAATCTGCAAGAGATTGATCCTCCAACCTTCGTGAGATGGCCGCGGCTATACAGTCACTGCGCGCCGTCTCGCCGGATCCATCCGTCGCTGTTTCCGGGCTCCATCGGCTTCGTCCCGGGAGCCGTACATTCCTGCCAGAACGCTATGGAGGGGACCTGGGGTCCTGCCGGTCTTTTCTTTCTCAGTGTTCGTTTGGTCTTCGAACTACAGCCTCCTGACCTAACCACCGCACGGGTCACCGGATCGCCTACTTCATCGGTTCCCTGCGAGGCGAGGCGCATCGCTTGGGCTACGCGGTGTGGGAACGTGTGGTTCCGCGTCTGTGTGCTAGACTATTCCGCCTTTACCGCGGAGATGCGGAATGGTTTCCATCACCCGGTCCGGCGGAAAGGAGGCGTCTTCAGCGCCTTCTACATCTCCGTCAGGGATCCGCAGCGTCGCCTCCTTCGCTGTGGAGTCCGGCACCCTGGCGGCTGAAAGCGGCTGGAACGGGGAGGCCTGCAGGGGGTTTCCTACACGCTATATGCGTGCATCCAGACGCAGCTTGCTCTTCGCGAGGAAATCCACGGGACCTGGACGAGCTGATCGCCCTTTCTATTCGGCGTCGAACAATCGGTTGAGCGAACGCCGCGGGGAGAGGGTTCACGGCCCAGTCTCGCACGGAGTTCGAGCTGCACGCACACCTCGGCTTCCTGCTTCGGTTTCTCCGCTCCACCTCGCCGCGAGCGAGGGACACTTCCCCCGAGCCTATGCAGATCGGACGCCCGAATCCCTCCCCGCGGAGAGGGAACGCCGTATACGCTCCGGTTCCTGCCTCTACTGTGGTCTGTTCGGGCACTTCTGCGTCTGGCTGTCCTTCGCTTTCGGAAAAGATGGGGCTTGCCAGTAAGCCGATGAGGATCTCGTGCGAGCCGCTCCGCTAACCCCTCGTCTCCCGTCCCCTCCTGGAAGCAGTCCTCTGTCGTGCAGGGATCAGGCCCTCCCGCTCTCCATCTCCTTCTGGACTCTGGGGCCGACGAGAGTTTCATTGTGATCGGAGTTGGTTCCGTGCGATGGAAAGATCGACACGCGGTTCCGCTGCCTTCCCCCATCGAGAACCAGGCACTAGACGGGAGAGCACTCACGCGGGGTGGGCAGCACCGTACCGTTCCGTGGACCTACTCGTTTCCGGGAATCACCACGAGTCATTTCCCTTATGGTGATTACCACGCCTTCTCCTCCGGTCGTCTTTTGGCTTACCCCTGGCCTGAGAGCCTCACAACCCCCGGATCGATTGGGGAACCGGTCGCGTGATGTCCTGGAGTACCCACTGCCTGTCCCAGTGTCTCGTCCGGTCCGCTCAGTCTCTCGAGCACCAGAGCTCGGCCGGCCCCCACGCCCCTAACCTATCCCGGTTCCGGAGGTAGTATCACGACTCGGGGAGGGTTGTTTTAGCAAGGTCCCACGCCTTGTCCCTGCCCCCCCACCGCCCTTATGACTGCTCCATCGACCTCCTTTTTCGGCGGCTCCGCCTCCCCAGGGAGTCGTGTCTGTTCCCTCTCTCGGTCCGAGCGTGAGTCGATGGAGAAGTACATTGGGAATCTCTTTCTGCTGGATCATCCGCCATCCTCTCACCGGTTGGAGGCAGGTTTTCTTCTTTGTGGGGAAGAAGGATGGCACACTCCGTCCCTGCATCGACTACGGCGGGGTTGAATACATCACGCGTGGAAGAACAAGTATCCCTTGCCCTCATTAGTTCCGCCTTTCGTCCCTTCTCCACGGAGCCATGGTCTTCACTCAAACTAGATCTTCGCAACGCTTACCATTTGGTTCGCATCCGGGAGGAGATGAATGGAAGACGCACGTATCAATAAGACTCGCGTATCTTGGTCTCCTTTGGGTCACTATACCTGGTCATGCCCTCGGTCTTTTCCAACGCTCCGGCTGTTTTTCAGTCCCTAGTCAACGATGTCCCTCGCGGGACGCTTGCCGTGAACCGCTCCGTGTTCGTGTACCATAGACGACATCTTGTCTTCTCGAGATCTGTGGAGGAGCACCGGGGTCCACGTCGGCAGGTCCTACAGCGACTGCTCGAGACCGTCTATATGTCAAGGGCGGAAAGTGCGTCTTCCACGTGCCATCCGTTCTCCTTCCTGGGATATATATCCGGTCAGGGTCAGATCAGTATGGACCCTCCAAGGTCTCTGCGGGTGGCGAGTGGCCCTCCCCCCCAACCCGCAAGAGATTGCAGCAGTTCTGGATATCCGCCAACTTTATCGTTCGGTTTATACGAGGCTATAGTCAAGTTCGGCACCCACTCACGGCCTTGACTCCATTAGACCCCTTTTCGTGGCCTCCGGAGGCTGAGACGCATTTCGGAGCTCAAAGCTCCGGCTTCGTTTTCTGCACCCATCCTGGTGCAGCCTGATCCGCTCTTTCAGTTCGTGCTGGAGGCCGCAGGCGCGTATCTGACACCGGAGTGGGCGCGGTCCTCTCCAGCGTTCTCCTCTTGACCACAAGCTCCACCCCTGCGCCTTCTTCTCCGCCGGCTGTCTCCGTCAGAGGAAGAACTGATGATCCGGGAACGCGAGCTTCTGGCCGTCAAGCTCGCTGTTGGAGGAGTGGCGGCATTGGCTGGAGGGCGCAGACAGCCCTTTATTGTTTGGACCGACCACCGTAATTTGGCGTACATTCAGTCGGGCTAAGAGACTGAATTCCCGGCAGGCCAGGTGGGCCTTGTTTCTTTGGGCGATTTTAATTTTTTCCCTCACCTACCGTCCCGGTTCCAGAATGGAAGCCGGATGCCTGGTCCCGCCTGCAACTCCCGAGGATCGCTGTTCCGACCCGAGAATCCTGCCGCGTTCGCGCCTGATCGCTACTCTTTACCTGGGGATTGAGTCGAGTCCGCGGTGCGCCGGGCACAGAGGTCAGCAGCAGACCCCGTTACCGGTCTTCGAATCGCTTGTGTTCGTTCCAGACGCCGTACGGTCCAGGGTTCTGCTCTGGCGCTCACTCCTCCAGGCTATTACTGTCACCAGAAGGAATCACCCGCACACTGACTTCCATACGCCGGCGTTTTTGTGGTCGTCCATGGGATGCGGACGTCCGCGCGTTCATCGGCAGCATGCGCAACCTGCGCCGCGATAGGACGTCTACTTGTTCCCGCTTCGGTCTGCTGCGCGACCTCTACCCATTCCTAGTCGACCGTGGTCTCACCATCGCCCTGGACTTCGTTCACCACGTTCTGCCCACGTCCGAGGGGTACACCACCATCCTCACCGTGATAGCGCTTTCTCCCAAGGCGCGCACACTTCATCGGCGCTCCCAAGCTCCTCTTCTTCAAGGGGAGACCGCGGGACCTCCTGGGTCCAGCACGTTTTCCCGCCTTCACGGCATTCCGGGTGGACATCGTCTCGGACAGGGGTCCTCATTTTCCCTTCGGCATGTGTGCGCGCGCGTTTTGCGCTGCGCTAAGGGGGCCACACCCAGCCTTTTCCTCGCGATTCCACCCCAGTCAACGGAACAGTCAGAGAGCGGGTCAACAGGAGATGAGGCAGCTCTCCCGCTGTATCTCTCACGCTAACCCCTCATCTTGGAACCTCTCAGTCCCCTGGGTCGAGGTACGCCCACACACGCTGGTCAACGCGTCTTCTGCGTTTATCCCCGTTCATGCCTCGCTTGGTTATCACCAGCCCTCTGTCCCCCGAGCTGAGAGGAGGAGATTTCAGTCCCCGTCTGTCCAGGCCCACATTGCGCAGGTGTCGGCCGTACTTGGAAGCGTCGACAGCGCTGCGCTGGTCCGCGCATCCTTCCGCTCCCAACTACAGGCCAATAGGCGCCGCCTATCCTGCACCCTGTACGTCCGCAGGCAGAGGGTTTGGCTTCGGGCGAAGGATCTTCCTTGAGAGGAATCTCTCCTAAATTCTCCTCCCGCGTTCATTGGACCTTTTGAGATCGAGGGCTATCATCAACCCCTGTGCCGTTCGTCTCCGGCTTCCCCATCCTCCGTATACTATCACTTCCATTGGTCGTCACAGTCAAGCTCAGCCGTTCCTCCAGCCGTTGTCCTCGCTCTTGCCCGCCCCACCTCCACCCCGGGTTATTGACAACCTTCCGGCGGTGGACGGTCTCGTCGCCTCCTGGAGGTTCGGCGCCGCGGGCGGGGGCACTCAGTACTCGTCGACTGGGAGGGGTACGGTCCGCGAGGAGCGCTCTTGGGTCCCCGGAGGAATATCCTGGATGGCCTCGCTCGTCCGGGACTTCTCACCGAGATCATCCTGCTGGTGTTGGGCGTCCCGCCGGAGGGGCGTCCGGTAGAGGGGGGGGTACTGTCACGCAGCGTCCTGCTAAGCGCGTCCACTACCTCCACCTAGTGGCCACTTGGCGTCGGTGGGTTCTTTCTCCTTCCACACCTGTGTGCGTGTCAGCTCATCACCAGTTCCTTCTCTTCAGTCGGAGATCTCCTGCCAGTCTGGCGCCAGTTCGTCGTTACTCTCTGCACAGTCAGTATCGGTTCCAACTAGTATTCTCGAAGCTTATCCTACAGTCTGTCCCGTGGTAACACTCTCCTTCCTTTCTCTAGTACTCCCCCGTCGTCGCCGAACACCCTGCTTGCCTGACTCCCCGCCTGCTTTCGTCCTGCTTGCCCGGTTATCGAACCCCTGCCTGTCGGATCCCCTCCGGTTCCTGATTCCCCGCCTGTCTCTGACGTCCTCCTGGTTCCCGACTCTCCGTCTGTCTGACGCACCCTCCTGGTTCCCGACTCCCGCCTGTCTTGACGCTTCTACCTTCCAATAAACCCCGTTCCCTTTACCTCGTCTCTGCCTGTGTCTGCGCTTGGGTCTCCACGTTCCGTACCCCCTAACAGAAGATTGCTGGGGGGTTTTGTAGTGTGGTGTTACATGTGGCTGGAGCAGTAGTCTCGGGAGCACGTCCCAAGCTGCTGGTGGGGTCGGCATTTACTGGTTGCTCCACCGGGCTTGCGGGTTTCAGTGCGTAAATACCCACCGCAAAAACGCCTGAAGACTAGGGGGGGAGTTAGTTAGTTTTAATTAGGCAGTTAGAGGGACAAGACCACGGTAAAGTTTTGGTTGTGCTGGGGCTATATGGTGAGTGTAGTGTGCTGTATGAGTTGAACTTGTGGTGTTGCGTCTGGTAAATAATTCTGTTGGGTAAGTGGAGCTGAGTGATGGCTAGTGTGGTGGATTTTTGCGAGCTCCATCAGAGGAGCTGTTGGAGCACTGCTCACGGAAACAGTTAGTGAAAATTGGGTATTATGAGTTGGATGTTGGGGATAAAAGAATGGTAGATCAGCATCATGCAGAAAAAACTGTGCACGACAGTCTGTACATCCTCTTAGTTCTCCTTTGCGTTAATGATGACGACTCAGAAAATGTAAATGGACAATCCTGTCACTTAAAGCTACTCAGCATTTCTCAAGACATTGTTTTCCTGGCATCTAGTGGACGAAGACCAACATCTAAAGACATTTGAATTGGAGTTGCTGTACACCAAGCTACACACTCAAAGCTCTTAGTGCAGTTACTTTATGCTGCTGGGCATAGCATAAGCTATGAGTCAGTTTTGAGAGCAGATACTACCATGGCAAATTAGTCTATGAAGCGATACTTTGAGAATGGAGAAGTATACATTCCACAAAACTTCATCAATGCTAGTCTCCCTGGATTCATAACGTATTCAAATTACAACATAGACATAAATGAGGAGACCCTTGATTTGAAAGGAACCATTCATGCTTCCCAGACTGCTGCTTCAGAAGAAGTAAACCTGAAGAAGAAATCCCCAAAATAATGCTGATATCTGGGAGATCAAAGTCAGTCGCACTTCCACCAGGAGTGTTTGAACTCACGGATACTAAAATGGAATCAAAATTTCATTGATCAGTTACACCCGAGATGTATTATTCAGACACACAACTAACTAAACAATCAAAGAACCAAGATCTTGCCTGGATTATATGCAGACTACAGAACACAGATGATCAGGTTGTTCCATCTTGGAGTGGCTTCAACCACCTTGTGTTTGGACAGTTTTACAGAACTGCCACAAAATTACCTCAAAACTGGGCCAAAGGTACACAATCATAACCTTGGATGAGCAACTCTTTGAAGCACTTTGGAGGTCTGCAACTTGAACGCCTTCATAAAAAAACCGGCCTCACTATTCACAAAGAAATGACAATAATCACATCTTACACTACAAGGACTCCATTGTCAGCACTAAAACCCACTACTACTCCAGTATAATCTCTGCCAATAAAGGAAACTCCAAATCACTGTTCTCCCTACTCAACAATATCACAAAACCCCTGGACTCTCTCCCCTCATCTGTACACAACCTCCTTCTGCAACTCCATTATGTCCATTTTCACTACAAAAATCAAGAATATCCACCAGCATCTTGGATTAATCCCTCACCTCAGCTTCTCAACAGACTTTCACCCATCCCCACTCTCAGCCTCCTCCTTCCAGCACCCCACTCTCATAAATCACAGAACTCATCTGAAATCCAAACCATCCACTTGTGAACTGGATCCCCTCCCCACACAACTTTTAAAAGCCTGCCTCCCTTCTCTAGCGGCCCTAATTTCTGCCATTATCCACTCCTCTCTCACCACTGGAACTGTCACTACAACCTTCAAAACCGCGGCTATTACCCCAATACTGAAAAAACCTGGTGCCGACCCCTCCAACTTCAGCAAATTCCGTCCAATTTTCAATCTACCTTTCATCTCTAAAATCCTTATAAAAACTGTTGCTTCCCAACTCCATGAAACAGCACTCATAAAAATAACCGACAACCTCCTAATGGCAGCTGATTCTGGACTCCTCACCATCCTTATCCTCCATGACCTGAGTTCAGCCTTTAACACACTCTGTCACACCACCCTCCTCAACAGGCTAGCTTCAATTCTCATCACCCACACTCCGTTATACTGGTTCAAATCTTACCTCTTTGGCCCCACTCAGTTTATTCAACTGAAGCCCTTTAAATCCATCCCCTCCTCCGTCACTTCAGGTGTGCCCCAGGGCTCTGTCCTGGGGCACTTCCTCTTCATCATCTACCTCCTTCCCCTCTGCATTTCTTCCGCAAATGTAATATTCACTTCCACTGTTATGCTGACGACACGCAGCTCTACCTCACCCTCGTCCACTCTTCCGCCCACCTCCCTCACTAATTGCATCTCTGAATTAACAAACTGGCTCACTCTCAACTTCCTCAAATTAAACTGTAGCAAAACCAAGGTTCTGCTTATTGGTGCAAAATCGACCTTATCAAAAATGAAAAGCGTTTCGCTCACCATCGATTATTCCACAGTTTCACCCTCCTCCAAGGTTAAGAGTCTGGGTGTAATCCTGGACAGTACACTATCCTTTCAATCCCACATTAATAACATCACCCGGTCTGCCTACTTCCACCTACAAAACATTAATTGCCTCTGCCTTTCCCTGACCCCCCACACAGCCGCCATCCTTGTCCATAGCCTTGTCAACTCCCATATAGATTACTGCAACTCTCTCCTTCTCGGCCTCCCTCACAAATCCCTCCATAAACTCCAACTGGTCCAGAATTCAGCTGCCCACATTGTAACAAGAACCCCATCCATCCACCACATCACCCCTGTCCTCCAACTGCTCCACCGGCTCCCTGTTCCGTATCAAATTCAAAGTCCTCCTGTTAACATGTAAGGACATCCACAACCTTGTTCCCCCATATCTCGTCCCCGTACCGACTCGCTCCCACTCCCTCAGATTATCTTCCTCCGTACATCTGTCTGCCCCTCTCCCCGTCTCACCACCATGGGGCACAGACCATTCAGCCGCTCTGCTCCCCATCTCTGGAATTCATTACCACCCATACTCAGAAACATCGATTCATTCCCCCAAACTCAAAAAACATCTGTTCAGAACTGCCTATTCCACCTCATGCCATTTACTATGTCTGTTGTTTTTTTTTCTTTCTAAAGACTTTTGTGTACCTCTGTACGGTCTCCTTGAGTGCTGAGAAAGGCACCTTCAAAAAAAATTACTATTATTATTATCTGGCACAGATTGCCCCGCGTTTCTACCAGGGCTTCCTAGAGTATTGTTTCTCAACGGGGGCGCTGGGAACGTGAGAGGTTTTTTTATTTGTTTGTTTTTTACCCAAGTTCGCTGGTTAATAGTTCCAACAACAACACCAACACAATCAAACATGGCGGATAGCAAGAAAAAGTGCAGACAGTACAATGGTAATTACATAAATTATGGATTTATTACTTCACCCATGAACAGTAGTTTACCCATGTGCCTTCTCTGTGATCACGTTTTCTCAAATGAGGCCATGTGTCATGCTTCGCCCTGCTACACGGTCCACTACCCATCTCGTGGCTACTGACGCTAGTGGTCCTTCCCCTCTCACACCAGTCGGCAATCTCCATTCACCATTCCCTACTTAAGTCGGGGTTCTCCTACCAGCCGGAGCCAGTTCGTTGTTTCGTCTACCTAGGTAGTATCGACCCTAATAGCATTCTCGTGGCTCAGTTCCTTATCCTGTTCCCCTTGATAACCTTCTCTCTCCCTACCTAGACCTCCTCGTTATTGAATACCCTGCCTGCCCGACTACTCGTCTACCGCCAAATCCTTGCCTGCCTGATTGCCTGCTCGTTACCGGACCCCTGCCTGCCTGACTACCCACCTGTGCCAAGCCCCTGACTGTCTGATCGCCCGCTTGTTAACGGACCCCTGCCTGTCCGACTATCCGCCTGCTTCCCAATAAACCCGTTCCCTTTACCCAGTCTCTGCCTACCTGTGTCCTGTGCTTGGGTCGCCACGTTCGCCTCTTAACACCATGAAACCCTACAGGAACATTTATTTAAAAAACATCCTGACAAGGCATCCAAAGATCCGGCGTACTTCAAGTCTCTAAGGGATCAGCATTCAAGGGGTCCCACAGTCAACACCCTGTTCGCCCGGAACATCAATCAAAGTGAAAGCGGGTTGTTGGCATCTTATAACATAGCTTTATTAATTGCTAAGCCTGGCCTACCGTTCACTGTAGGTGAGTCTCTGGTAATTCCAGCAATAAAATAGGCTATCTCCACAGTCATGGAGTGGGACGCTGCGCCAGTCATCAAGGCCATCCCACTCAGCAATGATACTGTGGCCCAACGCATACGAGAGATGTGGCATGACACTGAGGAGCAGCTGTGTGCCACCTTACGTGGGTGTCCCTTAAGCATCCAGCTTGATGAGACAACAACTGCCGACAACAATGCCCTATTAATGGGATATGTTAGGTATTTGTCTGGGGGGGATCTCAAGGAGGACTTCTTGTTTTGGAAGTATCTCACCACCGACACACGAGGAGCAGACGATCTTCATCGCACTGACTGAGTTCCTGCAGGAGAAGGCCATCCCGGTGACGAAAATCATCGCCTGTGCCACGGACGGAGCGCCGGCTATGGTCGGGAGATACCCCAGATTTGCGACACTCCTGAAGAAAGAGGTCCCACATGTGCTTACCATACACTGTGTACTGCACCGTCACAACTTGGTGGCAAAAACCATCTTTGACTCACTCTATCGGTCCCTTCATGTAGCGGTCAAATCCATCAATAAAATAAAAGCCCATGCTCTTAATGACAGGCTCTTTAGGCAGCTTTGTGGGGAAAATGAGAAGTCTTTTCAGCGCCTGCTATTACGGAGGTGCGCTGGCTCTCCAAGGGGAACTGCTTGGCCAGGCTGTGTGAGCTCTTCGACTCGGTCCTTGCATTCCTGAAGAAGGCCGATGCGACTTTGAATGATCAACTATGGTCCTGCCGCCAGGATGTCTTTTATCTTTCGGACTTCTTTGGGAAGATGAACGAGGTGTCGCTGAAGCTCCAGGGGGATGGTGTGACTCTCATCCATTCGAGGGCCTGCCACCATGCAGTCTTCTCGCAAAGCTGGAGCTGTTTTGAAGAAATTTGAGCAGGCGTTAGTTTAGCAACTTTCCAGAGTTGACCAAGGTAGGCTAATAATTAATTCTTAGACTACCATTGTCACAAATTCTTTTCACAAAATAACCCATGTTACACACCAATGAAATAACTTACTGTACTTACATTCAGGTGTTGGATGAACTGACTGATGGCCATCTGCTGGTTTACACAGACCACTTGAAGGCAGTCAAGGCAGATATGGAGGTCCGTTTCAGAGATCTGGACCAGTTAGCCGTCCCCGATTGGGTGATGGAGCCGCTCCAACACGATGCCGCCAGCAGTGAGGAGGCTATCCAAGAGAGCCTCATTGACCTCCAAAATGACGCCGAGGCAATGGCAACGTTCCGTACCTCGGGTTGGCGAGCGTTGTGGCTCACCCATGACCAGCATTTCCCTCAGTTGTGGGAGAGAGTCCACCTTCTGCTCCTCGCCAGAGGATCAGGGTAAGGTCAGGGGGGCGTTTGCTCCAAAAAGGTTGAGATCTACTGTCCTAGAGGGTGATTTTGTAGCCAAAGAGACCAAACACAGCTTCAACAAGGTGCCTTTTGCTCTTTGCCTTGAGCACATCAAGAAAACCGGAAAGGTTGCTGGAGGATTGGTAGGCATAACTCGAATTCCCCTATGTATTGGTCTGACTTGATATCTCTGTAAGGCCGATAGTAATGCGCCCTTACAACTAGGTGGGGTCCTTTCCCATTTATAAACATTGATGCATAGTCATATTATATTCTAGTTCTTTCTACCAGCTGTTGTTGCATGGAGCAAGTGTGCGCGTGTTCGTTCTTGACAAAGTAAATTATTATTTGATATTTATGCTGATATTTATGTTTCAGAACAGTACAGTTCAACTATGTTACTATTGGGTTAATAACTTCCATCCCTAATTGTCGTTTAACTGTATTGTGCAACTTAAAAGCAAATTCACTTCGCAGTCGCAACCTCATTCGCATCGCAGCCTTTTCACATGTGCTCACTCGGAGCATTGAGCATTGCAAAAATTGATTCCTGTACTTCACTTTTGTTACCAGTTGATTCATGTGCTGATATTTGGTTGTATTTCGGTCACATTGCAGATACCACACACATTTGTGATTCCTAAACCTGTTGCACCTGAAACTTCATAAAGACCCATAAAATCAATCTCTGCCTACGCTACTCCTTACAAGAGTCCCGCTGTGGCTCGAGCAATCCACCTAATCTCAAATATCATCCGCAAACGGCCTTTAACTCTCAACACCTACAATGAACGTGCATCTTTAGCACAGGACACTATCCCTGTTTGGACTGACACATGATGGAAAAGATGATGAAGACAACCACAAAGAATGCCTTCCATGAAGACTCAAGACCAGTTAATGATGATGTCATTGAACTTGTAAACCAATTCCAGAGATACCATCACCGGTGTCTTTGAAAACCGGTGATGTTGCTTCAGAAGATATACTGAGTGACCTAACACATGCTGCAGAGTCTGGGAAAACAAATGGTAACTGAGCTGGTGAAAAAAATGAATGAGCACAAATAACACTTCCGTAATAGCCTCACTAAGAGAAAACTCAAAACATTCTCAAATCTTTACAGAACATATAGCAAACTTGGAAAACTCAAATCCAAGTGTGTGAAGCCTGACAGGGATATTTTTCCGTTGCATCATTGTATCCATGGACAGTGGCAAGAGGTTAACATATGGCGCTTTTCCACTACACTTTTCCAGCACGACTCGCCTCGACTCGCCTCGCCTCGGCTCGCCTCGACTCGGCCACGTTCCTTTTCCATTACAAAAAGTACCTACTCAACGTGGGCGGGGTCGTCATAGCACGGCGGTGCGAAACTGCGTGACACAAGGGATGTTCTATGCGCGACACAAACACAAACACAACAATGGAGGACATGGAGCAGTGGTGTACTTGCTGCTCGTTCTGTGGCTTTTGTCACAAACAAAGCAAAAGAAGATAGTCAGAAAAGGCTGCAGGCGGCGAGACAAAACACAACAGAAAAGTACAGGAGAGTTTTGGAAGCCGTACAGCAGTATGAAGCCGAAGATGAGACGAGTGACGACACTCTTGACCAATCAGCGGCCAGCAAGTGTGTCGACGTCACATTTTAGTACCGGCTTGACTCGCTTGGAACCTCACCAGAGCAGGTACTAAAATAGTACCTGGTACCAGGTACTTTCCCTAGTGGAAACGCAAAAAGAACCGAGGCGAGTCGAGGCGAGTCGAGGCGAGTCGCGCTGGAAAGCTGTAGTGGAAAAGCGCCAATAGATGGCCTTCCTCAAAAGGAACTGTATGCAGTCCCTGTGTCACTTGCCGCAACCGAGTTAGTGCTCAGTCCTACTAGCAAAGCTGGCTTAGCCACCATACTACAAGCTGGTGCAAAAGGAGACAGGGCTAAATCCATCTCTTGTGGGAACATGCACTATCATTGATGTGATGGCTTTAGTAAGACCAATAGGAAAACCTCAAAATGCTTCAACCTTTAGGGATTATGCTGACATGTTCATAAAGAATATGACTGGCAATCTACATGGGAACATTACTAGAGTGGACTAGTCTTTGATCATTACCTACAGAACTCCATAAAGGAAACAAGAGAAAAACGCAGCACCACTATGGGGAAAATTCATGCCATTGTAAGTAATGATGTAAAGATGCCAGCTAACTGGAATAGTTTCATTGGAATGCACGAAAACAATGCAAACCTTAGACAATTCCATTCAATGGAACTTGAAAGGCATGTCATTCTGTATGTTCTTGAAATTGTAATAAGTGTGGGATTTGATGATGCTGAAACAGAGGCATCGGTGGCCGGGATTGACGTTTCCCACCTACGGCCTGCACATGAAGAAGCAGATACCCGCATATTGCTACATGCTGTTGAAATAAAGAGTATGAGAGGCTTATCATTCAGTGCAGAGACACAGATGTTCTGTTGTTGCTTCTTGTGTTTGCACACCTGCTGAGCCCAGAAAATTTGGATGAAAGCAGGAACTGCCAAGAAACCACGCTACATTAAAGTGCATGATATTAAAATATCAAATGAGATTCTGTGACACTACCAGTCAATTCACTGGAATAGGAAAAAGGATGGCGTGGGAAGTGTTCCAGCAGTACCCTAAACCTCACCTCAACCATCCACAACTTTGGTGAGGATGAAGCCAAGTCCAGCTATTCTATCCTCAGGAGAACAGTTTGTCTGCAAACTTTAGGATCTAAAAACGACCAGCATGAAGCATGACCAGCATGACCAGCATGACCACCATGAAGTTCGCTGTGCAATGTTTCGGAAAGTAGGGATCACCAACTCAGGATGCCTTGTGCATGCACCTCATGCTGCACCTCACTATCGAACAAAGGTTTGGAAACCCCTTCCACGGTTACCCTCACCAACCAGTTGTGGTTGGCACATGAAGGATGGAATGCTTGTCCCCCAGCTTCTAACCAAATAACCTGTACAGGCTAGATGCTTGGAGCTGACGATCTGTGGATGCAAGGAAAGTGGAAGTCAGTACAGTGCAGGTAATGTCGATGTTGAAAAAGTGGAACATTTTGCAGTGGGGCATTTGGGTGTGTCTGTGCAGCTTAGTGGAAGAATACTCAGGTACTCACATCGTTATTATTGAGTGTTGCCACATTATATGCAACTTTATTGTTTCTGATTATTTGGCATTACATTATTTTTCCTGTTTTGTAGATTAGATTTATATTATGCCCTTTCTGGTAATGCATTTGTTGTATTGTGAAGGTATTCATTATCAAAACAGTAAACTCTTCTTTTGTGTCCCTGACCAGGACTTAGACTGAGCACATGGACATGGTCCTTGGGTGCCTTGGCTGCCTACCTGAGTGCCACTGCTTGGATGGGGAAAAACATACCTTTGCCATACGACTATTACATAGTTATTACTACTAACTAGTTACTAACCCCTAACCCTTAAGAAGTGAGAGAGCAGTTATATTAGGATGGAATTAATACCTATAGTGAATTGCAATTAAATATAATTTGTGTCACAACCATTGGGGCATCCGTGGCATACTGGTTAAGGAGTTGGACCGGTAGCCGGGTGGCCCGTTCGAATCCCGACCGAATCTTGACCAGTAGGCAAAATATTGTCGACGGGGGGAGTAGTTGTGTAGCACTCTCCTACGTCCTCATCCACGGATGAGGTGCCCTTGAGCATGGCACCTGAAACCCCCAACTGCTCCCCGGGCCACTGCTCCAGGAGTGCCTGTGTGCCCCCATGTGTGTGGACCTCCGGCATCGTCACTCCTCATTGTGTTTTCTTTCACCAGCTTTTGACCATATGGGTCAAAAGCAGAGAAAGATTTTCCCCAAAAATCCTGGGACATTTCCGCCTGGATATTCAAGTATTATAACTTTTTTCCCTACAAGCTTTAAACTTGGCTTGACTCATTCCCATAGATAGGGGTACTGATTGATAGAGGTTTTGGGATACATTGTTATGTTCACTTGGCCCATAGGTAAGGGCTCCTGATTGATAGAGGTTTAGGTATACAATGTTATGTTTCCAAGCAGATATTAACTTTGAAAACTCTTCAAAGTTTTCAGGCAGAGATCCCCTTTTTTAGCTTTCATTTGATACCAAGTTTATGTATATGGTCCTTGTTGTGGAGATATTGAACATTTATCTTTGGCCTGTCATGTTGAGCAGGAAAAACTAAAACCACCGGCAGGTACTCTTCAGCCCAGCATGCCTCAGCTTAGTAGTAGTGTAGGTGCGGTAGTACTAGTGAGGGTGCGGTATAGCCCAGCTCAATATGGCTTGTGTTTCCACCGCCGACAGAAGCAATGGTAGGGTGGTAGGGTGGGGTTTAAGCTGGATGGTAATAGCCGTGGCAGCTATGTAAGCATCATGAACTCAAAGCAGATCGACACAGTGTAGCCTGCTAATAAATTCCAGGAAAAAGAAGAACGCGAAACAATGAGCAAAGAGCAATAATGAAGGACATCCAAGAAGGACGCCAAACTTTTGCTCGACATTTTCTTAAAACAACTGAGCTTTCGCCAGAAATACCTCACGGGTATTGCGTTTGTTTTTTATTATCCCCCTGTCGCACGGAAGTGACGATTCTGTTGGCCAATCAACGGACGGCGTGTATAGCTTGTGTCACACCTGCTGCGAAGGTTGAGAACCCAAAATGCACGACAAAGATTATTTTCCAAACGACAGGTTTTACTTACTCAAAGCTCTGGAAACATGAAACACGACGCACAAGGTGCATGCGACAACGTAAACAATGATCGAGCAAGGAAACTGAACCAAGGCAATGACTTAAATACACATGACTAACAAGTCACAGGTGGGCGGGGAAAGAAGAACATTGGGCAAGAAAACAATCAACCTCAAACTAATGTCTAGACTCAGGCAGGCAGGGAACAAGGTAATGACTAGGATAGTAGGTGGGACTCAGGGGAGGGGTGGAGATCCAAGTCACAAGACAAGGGAAACCAAACTGAAGCACATGGGAGAGACTACAAACAAACACAGGAAGTTCAAGCCCAGGAGATACCACTGAAAAACCACATAAAAGTCCAACACATGAAACACAAACCCAGAACCCTGACAGCTTGAACTTGCCGGCACCCTTTCAGGCGTCTCAGTACCCCAACGGAGGAATACTGCGAGAAGGGTATGGCGCGTTTCCACGGGCGAGTGTGGTTCGGTATGAATAGGTGCGGCATAGTTGAGCCCTGGCTTAGCTGTACTTTTCTCTCAATACACCTCCGTTGGGGTACCAAGACATCTGAAAGTTATGCTTTTGCTATGAGATCATGATGCTTACATAGCTGGGGTTATCTCAGCCATCGTTGAGCCTCGCTGCCCGCTGCCGCGGGGCACCACCGCCATGTGGCACCACCGCCAGGCAGTGGGCAGCCGGAAGCCGCCAGCGGGCATGCGCGCGGTTCAGTCTACTTCAGATAGATGTGGAAGAACCAGAGACGTCGGAGAACCGACGCAGTCGTTTGTGATTCATAATATTGTCTGGAGGCGAACTAAGCTTTTGGCATTGATAATATGTATTACATGATATGTAGGCCTGTTACGATCCCAAATAGTATCCAGAGGGATCAGGGGAGTAATAAATAATATTTTAGTTTCCGGGGGACAGGGAGGAGAAACAGACAGAGGTAACGGTAAGCAAAAAGGATTTTTGACATGCCAACAAACTAAGAACCACTTTCCCAAAAGAGGAAAGCACAAAACAAAATAACTAACTACCAACCAACCAAAACACTCGACTACTCAGAACCAATAGCTCACTACCTGATCCACAAGATCACACCAACAACGGCACTAGTTCCAATACAACAATCGTCAACCGCTTGCTGGCACAAAAAGGAAGGGAAGTGGGCCTGTCTGCTCCCAGCTTATATAGCCATCAGGTGAGCTCAGGTGCACTCGAATTCCTGATTGCTAGGGTTGCAATCAGAAAGTGGGGGAAAGGGCATCAGTCTGGGGAGAGAACACAGTGAAACAAAAACAGAACACAAACACGACACACACCGTCCGTAACAAGGCCTATTAGGCTATATGATATTATCTAGATATAGAGCTCCAGAACTGTAATGCAGGTGTTGTAGCCTACACTTCTTTATTTGGGTAACCGTTCTGCTGTTGGTGTTATGGCGCATGTTATGTCGGACTCTCGTCTCTGGTATTTCCACAACGAGACTTGTAGTGGGGGTTATCTCAGCCATGGTTGAGAAGGTATTGGGGGAAAGAAACTTTAGCTTTGACTCCCTGAAGTACATGAACCAAGACATGGAGGAGAAAGGGATGTTGCCCGAGGTTGTCTCCCGCTTGAGCCCCGCTTCCCGCTATCCGCTGCCAGGAGGCGGTGGTGCCTAAGCGCAGCCCGCTGCCGAGGCGGCGGGGCTCCGGCACGAGAAAATCGCGGTCAACAAACGCGGGGAACAATCCCTTTCTCCTCCATGTCGTCGTTCAGTCTACTTCAGATTGATGTGGACGTGGGAGAACCAGAGACGTCGGAGAACCAAACACAGTCGTTTGAGATATCTTCTGGTGGCACACACAGCTTTTGGCTGTGATAATATATATGATATGACATAGATATCTATGAATAATATGATATTATTTAGATATGGAGCTCCAGAATATTTACAGAACACGGCCAAAGGCTGTGTGTGCCTCACCATTGCGATACATCCACTGTAAAAAGCGCATGGTTCCGTGGCTGCAAGCTGCTCAGGGCCACAACCCCACCCTCCTCCTTGACACACCTCTCTCCTCCTCATTTGCATTAAAGCTACAGACACAGCCCCACCACCACCCCCTCCACCAACACCCGCAACACCACCACCATAATGCACCCCACCATCACCACCCCCATGACATAAAGCAACGTAACACAGCACAAATAACATAATTTAACATAAGACGACAGAACCAACCACAACACAACACAACATAGCTAGACATAACGTAGCATGACATAACTTAGCCCAGCGCAACACAATTCAACGCAACAAAAAATAAGACAACGCAGCACAATATAACATCATAATAAAAGATAACACAACTGTCTTAACAGAGCTTCACATAAAATAACATTAGACAACATAACACAACACAGAACAACTAGATGCAATAAAATAGACAACTACACAACAGACAGCAGCTCGTCTCATCTTTAATGAGATCGTAAGAGGAATCCATATTTTATGCACATCCATGATCAAAGCTGCAAT
>OLKM01001980.1:55000-67500 GCA_900291075.1 Melanogrammus aeglefinus | reverse complement strand
TGAATGTTCACCGCTGTGGAGAGTCGTTAACGTGATTCATGTTGCCACCGTGCTGCTTCACCAGAGGATTGATCCCCAGGCGGCAGGAAGAACCAGAACCCCATTACTGAATGAGATCTGCGTCAGTAGGCTGAGATTCGAGAGGGATGTAGTAGTGATATATGACATGAAATGATAAATGTGATTGTCTGGGGAAGCATGAGGTTCAAATGTTTCCCTCACAGAATTGCGTACAATGCTTTTCATGAGAACTAGTAAATACCCGTTTTAATTTCAATTTTTTTATTCGATATTTCTGTTGTTAGTAGGTAATCTTTGTGGAAACAACTATTTAGTGTTAACGTGTACTTGTGAGAGAGTTTATGCGTACAGCTGTGCGTTTATGTTCCCTATATTCTTTAGACACTTTGTGGTAGTCGTTTTGCATGTTATCACTTGTGTGACGTGATGACTGGTTCTAGCCCCCTAGGGATTAATATAACCTGTTCCAATTATCCCCTCATTCACATCATAGCCATATTATGCACTATTATTTTTGTTTCGCAGATTAACATGACAAGAGTGGTGATTATTGTTCATATTTATTGATCATTTGTATGTATTTAGTTTTTACCATAGAAATGTATAGCATTTATTTAATAGATAAGATAGGGTATAAAAACGGTATATATGAACTATGTGATGTGTTGCTCATGGCACAAGGTATGACATTTGAAACTGTCAAAGAGGAGATAAGGTTGAGTAAAACAGGCATTTCTTGGTTTAATGTTAACCAGCCTTTTTCTCGTAGAAATACACCCTGAGTCTGCATTTATTTCACCACAAGTGTTTACGGAGACACTCTGTGTTAAACTCTGTTTGTGATGTGAACCGGGAAAAAACTGATCAGTCGAATCTGACTTTGCGAGTAAAACCTCTCCAAACCATCCCATTCCCCCAAATTAACGGATAACGTCAACCACCCTTCTTATCGCCTGCCCACTGGAATCCATATTCCTGCAACTCTCAGTATCTGCAGTGCCTACCGCATAGTTGCACGAGGGCTGGATGAGGTGTGGGGACACACGATGCCTTGTCACGGTAGAGAGCAGTGAGGCCTACACACGATGCCTTGTCACGGTAGAGAGCAGTGAAGGCCTCGTGTTGTACCAGCACCTCGGACCTGCAGGATATCATATCATTCTGTGCGCGGTGCATGATTGGGTCATCAAGTCATGATGTAACATCATGATGTTACATTCTTATGTAAATCGCAGTGCAATGTGTGTATGTTTCTGTGTGTGCGCATACATGTGTAATCTCATGTGTTGGTGGTCATTATGGCATGTTTGTGCATTGTGTGCATTGGTGTAAGTCTGAGCATGCGTGTGCGTGCAAGAGTGCATGGTGTGTGAGCAGTTGTCAGAGTGCGTGTGTGTGTGTGATTAATGAAGGCGGTCTGATGGCATCAATGGGCCATGACAGTGGTGGGCCACGAGAATCCATTTCTCATGCTCCTTCCCCGGGAAAGCTGCTGAATCAGAGTTTGCGGGAATTTTGCTGATAGATAAAAAAAACATGCTATGAGGGCAACGTTATATTAACCTCAAAGTCTAGGATGACAGCGTTTTGTGACGCAATCCATAGTCTGAACAATGGGTCACTTTATATGAATAGTACTGAATGACTTCCTCAACCACGAGTAACGATAAGTGACATCCCTTAAATCATGTTACTCTTTATCGTGAAGTGGTTATCGCAGTGCGGAAGATTTGCTCAATTTCACAGTTATTGGTGTGGATTCTGCTTCTTTTTGTTATTGAAATTGGTCACCTTTAAAACAAACAAGTTATGATGTCACAATTGTGCTTTGTTATAATACAAGCAACCATATTTAGCCTAAGTTTAATATTATCCCAGCCATAAGTCGACAATTTCAGTCTGAGTGCCAGCAGCACTACAGACCAAGCAGCAGCCAAATGCTCATAATATGAACGGAAGAACCAAAACATATTTATAGTCAGGGGAAATTCAGTGGGAAATAATTTGCCCAAAAAAACACAAATCGAGCAGATGTGTTTCCAAGACAACAGATAATCAAATATATTGCCCAAACTGTAATGAGAACCTCACTCTCTTCAACTATAAAAAACATTTTATGTTCCTGAATATGTTATGTTCCCTTTATTGAATGTAATGCATCCCATTCAGCCCATTATACTGTTTCTATTACAGTCCAAAAATATATAGATTGACGTTGGCCATTTATAGTGTATTTTGTTCACTGGGTCGTGATCATCTTCTAAGTAGTTTCAGATCTCAACTTCGATTTTAATGTTGTCACTCTCAATAATTGAAATCGGGCCAGAACTCAACACAAAGGATGACACGTAAAGTACGACTTCACTCCAGCGTTGTGGTGTCTGGTGGCTTGTGTTCATTGGCCATAAAATCGCATTAGCTACATGTGTCCGACTCGTAACACTGATGACTGTTCGGCTGCTACAGCTCTGACAGGTCATTTTTCCCATTGATACAAAAGACTCCTTTCCATTACCAGTTCATCTTATTGTTACGATGCATCAGAGTATCCATGACTGGTCTACGGCTATCTGCTTCGTCCGGGATTATCTTCAGATGACAGATCTGGTCCCTGCTTTGTGTCTGCATGGATTACACCTGCAGCAGCAACAACATACACCCATCTGCAACTGTCTAGTTGTGGTGTTGGCTCTCACAAAGTGCGCCATTTCTGTTTATTTTCGACATGAACTGAGACTCCCTCCCCCTAGCGCTGTTTAGTCCCATCATTTTGTTGATTTTTTGGAGGGTCTCGCGTCCAGACTGACCTGCAGAGAGACAAAAGTTGAACTTGGGATGGTCTCAAAAGGCTAGCTGTCCATCTCCTTTGTGAATCCATCGTCTCACCGTTCCTTATTGTTAGATTGGTTGTTTTCAGGCCAGGTTCCCAGTGTATGTGGAGTCAGGCTGCTGTATATGTTGGCGCTATATGTGTGTGTAGGGTGTGGTCCAGCCTTTTTAGGGGGGATATCATCAGAAAGAGGTCTGGTGCTTTCCTTAGAGTCCCCTGGGCCAATCTGTATTCTGAGGCCCACGAAGATTGGGGCACCCTGCCTACACATACAACCTCAAGAAAGCAGCCATTCAAACACCTCGTATCGTATTGAATACGAAACATTGTGCAGTGGGCTATACCAACTGGTCGATGGCTCTATTCATCATAATCTGATGTCACTATTGTGACTAGAAGATGGATTTGGCTTATCAACATCACACTTAGGGTTAAAATAGTTGCTCTTAATTTGCTATTAATGGATGTCAAACTTTTTGAATAACAATATCCTTTATCATAATATGTGCTTATTAACTCATTCTAGAAGAAAGGTGCTTATTTTGTAGTGCAAAATAAGCATATTTACGTATGAATCTATGTTGCTTCTTACGGAAAGTCTTGGGTCGTGGATTAGTAGCATTGTGTATAAACTGTATTTTTTCCCATTGTTTTTGCAGCAGCATATGACCCCTGCAACTGGGCTCGGAGCGTCCCTGTGTCAACAACTACTTACTGTTCACGCCCCGCTGCTGATTGGTCAATACAAATTGACTCTTTTCTACACCCTGGAATGATACGCCACACCAGCAGAGAAAGATCTCATGTTTAGGTTTCCTTACTAAGAAATACATTGAGATTCTGTGGCTGTTAAACTCGTTTTCATTGGGGGAGTTATCTTTGGGAGCACAACATGGATGAGATCCACAGCGGCGACACCTCCCTAGTCAAGGGCGCCAGAGACATCGCCAAGGAGGCCAAGCGCCATGCCTCCAGAACGGTCAGCCGCAGTGTGGACCGCGCCTCCGACGAGTTCTCGCAGCACAACAACTATGACCGTTTCCAGGACGACGAGGCGATGGACGACAACCGCCGGGCCTATGCCCCAAACCCACCTGGCCGGCAGAGCGGCCTGGGCGGCGGCAACGAGGAAGATGAGGGGGCATCCAGCGACGCCACGGAGGGACACGATGACGAGGACGAGATCTACGAGGGGGAGTATCAGGGCGTGCCCCCCGCCTACGGGGACGGGAAGCCCCGGGACGGGCGCGTGGCTCTGGGCCAGCCCGTACCTGAGAGCGCCAAAGACCGCAAGGAGCTGGAGAACGAGCGGCAGGCGGACGAGGAGGAGCTGGCCCAGCAGTACGAGCTCATCATGCAGGAGTGCGGCCATGGGAGGTTCCAGTGGCAGCTCTTCTTTGTGCTGGGCCTCGCGCTCATGTCGGACGGCGTGGAGGTGTTCGTAGTTGGTTTCGTGCTGCCCAGCGCCGAGACCGACATGTGCGTGCCCAACTCTGGGGCCGGGTGGCTAGGTATGTGGCCCCGTGACGATGATGGTGTTGATGAGGTGAGGTCACACGTGTTCATCGGCATGGATTAGGATTATTATTGGTGAAAGAAAGGAAACCCACAGTTGCACACTAATGGAGACGTCATTAGACTACATTGTGGTGAATTTGAGTCTACGAGTATGCAGTTGTCGCTATATAACTGGGTATTACATGACATTACACAGGGCAAGAGAGTATATTTTTCAGGGAGGCCTGTAAATCAGGCCCGTTAACATTTCCCCATGAACTGTTTGTGTAAAATCCCTGAGATTTACCGTCCCTTTGAAGTGGCACCCAATATTTCCTCCAACCAATCAATCTATTGCAACACTTCTTGGCAAACGACTGCCGTGGTTGCCGTCTCAATCTCGAATACTACAAATATACAAATATATACTATTAGGACTGTATTTAGTCCATAAACACCATGAAATATGTGCATATGTAATCTCCAGCACATTATTCATTTTGAATACGGCTAATAATCCAACTCAATGGATTTTCTTGAACCATCCATTGACCCATTTCACACAAAGATGAACTTGTGTTACCATGATAGGGTGGAATGGTGTGGTTTAGATCTTGAGGGCAGCGTGTGTATTTTACACACCTCGTTGAGATCGATGGCTTAAGACGGGAAGTGACGGTGAATGGATGAATGCAGGGTGCGTGGCACACAGCCCAGCCATGAGACATCTGAAAGTGTAATCTCATTGTTAGGGGCAGCCAGTGGGTTGTCATGGCACCAGGTATTTGGATACACACGTAGGAGGATCATCCAGGGAGATGGATCTCCTGTGTGTGTGTGTGTGTGTGTGTGTGTGTGTGTGTGTGTGTGTGTGTGTGTGTGTGTGTGTGTGTGTGTGTGTGTTGTGTGTGTGTGTGTGTGTGTGTGTGTGTGTCTGGTGTGTGTGTTGCTGTGTGTGTGTGTTTGTGTATGGTCTTGTGTGTGTGTGTGTGTGTGTGTGTGTTGTGTTGTGCGTGTGTGTGTGCTGTGTGTGTGTGTGTGTGTTGTGTGTGTGTGTGTGTGTGTGTGTTGTGTGTGTGTGTGTGTGTGTGTGTGTGTGTGTGTGTGTGTGTGTGTGTGTGTGTGTGTGTGTGTGTGTTGTTTTTGTTTGTTTGGGACATTGATGCTTTCTGTGTGTGGGAGTATGTGTTCATGTTTGTGTATATTTTTTGGATACACCTGCTGTTTATGTGAGTTTCTGTGTGTGTGGGCGTGTTTGTGTATAGTTTAAGACATACATGCTGGTTATGTGTGTGCATGTGTGTGTTTGTGTGTGTGTGTGTGTGTGTGTGTGTGTATCTGTATGTATGTGTATGTGTGTGTTTTAATGACATTGTGAACTGGATGTGTTGGTTGGTCTATTGTTCCTGCTCTTTCTACTTGTTATCTTGATTGGACTATTATGGGTTGTATTTAAGCATGTCTTACAATAGTTATTACTAATGTCTATATTACCCCCCCCCCCCCCCCAACAAACAAACACACAATCCCTCACGCGCATACACAGCAGGCAAGTCCAAAACACACACACACACACACACACACACACACACACACACACACACACACACACACACACACACACACACACACACACACACACACACACACACACACACACAGCATGTATATCTAAAACACATACTGACTCACGGTGTTGTGCATGCAGGGCGAGTGCACGGAGGAGAGTTAATGTCTGCAGCATCGTTCTTTATTACTGCAGCTGGGCCATGCGAGGCTGGCTCAGAGACAGAGGGGGAGACGGGAGGGGGGAGAGAGAAACAGAGGAGGAGAGCAGGAGGGGGGACACAGAGAGAGGAGGAGAACGGGGGGGGAGGACCGAGAGTGGGAGGAGGTGACGGGAAGGGGGGGAGAGAGAGGAGGAGACAGGAGGGGGGGCACACAGAGCGAGAGAGAGAGAGAGAAGGAGAACGGGAGGGGAGGAGGGGAGAGAGGAGGAGACTAGGAGGGGGGGAGAGAGGAGTAGAACGGGAGGGGAGAGAAAGCGGAGAATGGGAGGGAAGGGGGCGAGAGAGACAAAGATGGGAGGGGGGGAAAGAGAGAGGAGAACGGGAGTGGAGGGGGTGAGACAGGAGAAGATCGGAGGGGGGAGAGAGAGAGGAGGAGAACAGGAAGGGGGAGAGAGAGAGGAGGGGGAGGGGAGGGGATGCAGAGAGAGGAGGAGAATGAGAAGGGAGGGGGGAGAACGGAGGATAGGGAAGGAGGGAGAGAGAGGAGTGGAGGGGGTGAGAGAGGAGAAGATGGGAGGGGGGAAAGAGTGGAGGAGACGGGAGTGGAGGGGTGAGAGAGGAGGAGACGGGAGGGGGAGGACACAGAGAGGGAGAGGAGAAAGAGAGACAGAGACGCTGATGGTGAGGCGGGGAGAGGGAGCCATTGGAGGAAGTGAGAGAGGGCGAGGGGGAGACAGAGTGGCTGAGGTATATAAAGAGGTAGAAAGGGGTGAGGTAGAGAGAGAGATGAGGGAGGGGTGTAGAGCGACAGGGGAGAGGATGGAGGGACGGGGAGGGAGGCCATTCTTCCTCCCTACATTACGTTACATCACATTATGGTGAGGGAGAGTCCTGAGAGATTTAAGGCAAGAAAGAAAAGGTGTGTGTGTGTGTGTGCGTGCGTGCGTGCGTGCGTGCGTGCGTGCGTGCGTGCGTGCGTGCGTGCGTGCGTGCGTGCGTGCGTGCGTGCGTGCGTGTGTGTGTGACCACACATGCCATTCACAGGTAGACTCAGTCCCCAAAATGACCTGACTAATAGGCTTGGCTGGAGCCTGGAAATTGCTAATTAAAATGTCCACTCAAAGCAACATTCACTTTAACTACCCTGAAGACGGGAGGGCCTGAGCGTTTCTTACCCCCCTTAATGAGAGCTAACAGAGTAATCACGTTGGAGGAATGGCTTTGGGTCTTCAATGATGACTGGATTGTGTCAAGTGTTAGAATAAACTGTGGCCAGTTGCATGTGTACAATTATGGGTATCTAAAGGAATACACCATGCAATATAATATTCATGAATATGTTTTAATTAGTGTGTAATCCCATGGAAATAGGAATCGTTGTGTACACATTGAAGATGAATGAAAGATAATCACCGTCTAAAACCGATAACCATTTCAGTTGGAACATACTCGTCCGTTTAAACCTTTCTCCGTCCATCATGCTGTGGGAATTCCTTCATCGATTCTTCAGCCGTCAGGGAGTTATCTGGATCATCCGTTTGAGGCACTACCTTAACTCTTAACTCTTGATTCACTTTAGCATGATGAGACGTTGTGTGCAGTGGTAATTACACCTCCTAGGTGTCCAGAGGGCGCTGTGTTTACACACAAACGCGCAAATAATGAGACTAACAGAGTGTTATCTCAAGGCCTGCGTGGCTCTGATACAACACAGAACGCTAGCGCTAGCGCTTGGACAGCATTCTGCAAGGGAAAATGCTTGTATTGAACCAAACGTTTGATGACATCATTAATGAAAAAATATATATAAATGTTGTAAAAAAAAGGCCCCCCAAATAAAATAAGATTTAATTTTCCTCCCAGATGGGGAATCAGGGAACATGAAAATAATATAATTGAAAAATATGTTTTAGATGATAACTGTAGTATGTATATTTTTGGCTGATTCTGTTAAAGATCTGACCTCCCTTGTTGAAGGATGAAACAAAGACCAAAAAAATAAAATCATCCCCCACCACCACCACCCCCCAGGCACCACCACCCCCCACCACCACAGCCTCCGAACAACAACATAACCTCTTCACCCACCACCACCACAACAACCACCAGCATGATCCCCCCCCTCACCGTTTTATTACAGTTATAACCCTGTGTGAGAGGGGCAATAAAATGGATGGGCCCGGTCGTAACAGATGCTAATCATGGAACCGGTCACACCGGTTCCCTGCGTCATGTCTGCACAACTCGATAAGGCTAGCATATCTATTTCATCACCTTAAACACAGCAGGACAGTGTTTGTGTGTATGTGGAGGCGGATGGACGAGAAAGAGAAAATAAAAAGGGTTCTTTGGCTACCTTCTCCGCCGCACTGTTGTGGTGCTCCGTCCTCCAAAACGCATTAGCATTTTTATTAGCACATTATTAGCACACACACAGTCGGGTGTAGGGCATAGTGTTTACTGGTCCAACATCACACCCCCACTGCTCTCTGCATTATCCGGCGGAATCACCCTGACACACGGGGAAATAACTTCCGGTTCCCTTCGCCTTGTTCTTTTCAAAAAAAAGTATTTTCATACAGACTACAAGGCTACAAAATGTGACATTTTATGTAGTGAAAATATGACTATTTGTTAGGTTGTTAGTCTCAAGTAAATCAAAGACATTTAATCACTGGGACCTGAAGGAGGCAGCAGCTGCTTTGTTAGCGGCTCACACCTCCTTGAACTTGTTTGTGTTGTGACTGGTTTCAGAACTCTCTGTGTTTACCTGTAAGCATTGTCTGTCTTACGCCAATCCATCGTATTGGTCGCAACTTTGCCATATGTGGCCTCTCAGTACCAGTCAGTTTGTTAAACAAGGCGTTTCTATAAGAATGTTCCGCATTCAGGCCCAATTCAGTGTAAAAGCATGTGATACTTATTAGTGGTGGTGGTAGTTTGATCTCCTCTTCCCTCTCCCTCTCCATATCTCTTCTCCAGGCAGTATCGTGTACTTGGGGATGATGCTGGGAGCATTCTTCTGGGGCGGCCTGTCAGATAAGCTTGGCCGCAAGCAGTGCCTGTTAATCGCCATGTCTGTGAATGGCTTCTTCGCCTTCCTGTCCTCCTTCGTCCAGGGCTACAGCATGTTCCTGCTCTGTCGCATGGTCTCAGGCTTTGGGTGAGAAGACTTTTCTATCCTGCTCCATGTACTAGTCTACTCGACTATACTGTATTCTACTACTCTACACTGAAGTCTACTGTACTGTATTCTACACTGTTGTATTATACACTACTCTACTGTATTTTACACTACTGTAATCTATGCTACTCTACTGTACTAGTCTACTCTACCGTGTTCTACACTGCTATACTGTGCAAGTCTAATCTACTGTATTCTACACTCCTCTGATGTACTAGCAGACTCTACTGTATTCTACACTACTTTACTGTATTCTACACTATTCTACTGTACTAGTCTACTCTACTGTATTCTACACTATTCTACTGTACTAGTCTACTCTACTGTATTCTACGCTATTCTACTGTACTAGTCTAGTCTACTGTTTCCTCCACTACTCAAATTAAGTCTAATCTACTGTATCATACTGAAGTCTACTCTACTGAAGTCTACTCTACCGTGTTCTACACTGCTATACTGTGCAAGTCTAATCTACTGTATTCTACACTCCTCTAATGTACTAGCAGACTCTACTGTATTCTACACTACTTTACTGTATTCTACACTATTCTACTGTACTAGTCTACTCTACTGTATTCTACACTATTCTACTATACTAGTCTACTCTACTGTATTCTACGCTATTCTACTGTACTAGTCTAGTCTACTGTTTCCTCCACTACTCAAATGAAGTCTAATCTACTGTATCATACTGAAGTCTACTCTACTGAAGTCTACTCTACTGTATCATACTGAAGTCTACTCTACTAAAGTCTACTCTACTGTATTTGACTCTACTGTATTTTACTCTACTGAAGTTTACTCTATGGTATTCTACTCTCCTTTATTCTACACTACTACACTATTCTTCTACTCTGCTCTACTGTACTCTTACTACTATTCTTCTCTTCAGTAAACTACTCCACCTCACTATACAAAGTTTTCTACTTCTTTCTTATCTACATCTATTTTACTCTACTCGACACTGCTATGACGCGTCTGATGTGTTGAGAAGTAAAACATATCTTAATGTTGATGTTACTTCCTGTCTCTGTCCCCCTCCTTCCTGTCCTCAGCATCGGTGGCGCGGTGCCCATCGTGTTCTCCTACTTTGCCGAGGTACTGGCTCGGGAGAAGAGGGGCGAGCACCTGAGCTGGCTCTGCATGTTCTGGATGATAGGGGGGATCTACGCCTCGGCCATGGCCTGGGCCATCATCCCCCACTACGGTGGGTACTGGCCAGCCTCCTTCATCCAGCCTCCTTCATTCATCCAGTCTCCTTCATTCATCCAGCCTCCCATCAAGCCTCCTTCATTCATCCAGCGTCCTTCATTCATTCACCTTGGTATCTCCCAGAAAACCAGTGTACTCAATGACATGCAGAGCCGGCCCTCCATATATTTTAACGGCGTTAATTATTTTATCGCGCGATGAACGCTCTTTTGGCTTGGCAGTTGTTGTAGTTTTTTCACCTGCTGTCTAGCAACAACTAGTCACATTAGAACAACTAAAACACCATACCAGATCTAAATACACCGGAAACCAAACAACCAGCACGCCGCACAAACCTGTTGGGGCAAGCAAGGATACGGAGCGGGTGAAAAACTCTTTAAAAGTGTGTGTGTTTGTGTGTCACTCTGTTCGAGCCTGCACAAGAGTTCAATGTTGTCATTAGCTGTTACGTCTTTCTGACCAATCGAGTTCAGGGCCCACCTGGGCTGTACAATTTCGGGAGGGGACGCTCAGTTACTCTCCTCTAGACAAAATCGACTTGGTTGTGATGTTGACAGTTGTTGCGGCTGTTGAGGGACTGAGATGTTGGGGGCACCCAGCTCAGGCTGCCGGACGGCGCTGCAAGGAACTTTTATAAAACGCAATATTGTTATCTCGCAGTAGTCAGCCTGACAGCCCCGAAACGTTAACGGCCCACCAGGAATTCTCCCGACTCTGCCGATTACCACTCCGCCACCATGTGTGTGTGTGTGTGTCACCCAGTGTGCTCTCAGTGTGTAGAGCATCACATGGTCTCTGTCAGCAGGGCCATGAGGTGTGTGAGGTGTGTGTGTGTGTGTGTGTGTGTGTGTGTGTGTGTGTGTGTGTGTGTGTGTGTGTGTGTGTGTGTGTGTGTGTGTGTGTGTGTGTGTGTGTGTGTGTGTGTGTGTGTAGGCGTTATTCGATAGCCTGGTCATGTGTATAGGCCTAAGTACGGTAGGAATAATCATACTGGTTTAAATAATAAATGTTATAGTATTTCCCATCTTTGCTGAGCAAGAGGTTTGTTCGAAAGTTCAGTGATTGAAAAGCCTTGGCTATTGAAGTTTTACGGTAGGCCTACCACTGTCATGCACCTAGCCGATGTCAAGTGGACCGGGTTGAATTCACTGCGGGTCTCTCTTCTTATATCCATCTTACCAAATATATTTTATTACTGTCCTTCTCAACACTCTGATCTCACTAAAAGGCTAGCAGCACGAAATCAAGGGATATTTAGAATAGAAAAAAATGTGCAATTAATCACTATTAATCGCGAGTTAAATATGAAATTAATGTGATTAATCGCGAATCAATATTTGAATCGCTTGACAGCACTAATATATATATATATATTTTTTTTTTTACACAAAGCAATTTACTTAAGAAGAAATGAAACATATCATACAGCTCATATTAGTATATGAAAACATGGTGGAATAAAGAATTTGTTCGTTGCGGTGTTGCTGAGAGGGTAACAAAGCAAGGAGCATGGTTTCACTGATCCCAAACTACGGTACGGTACATGACGAAGCTAAACGAAGCTCGCTAACTTTGTCCGCAATCTCCTCTCTCCCGCTCTCTCCCCCAGGGCCGGTTCTAGCCCTTTGGTAGCCCTAGGCGAGACTGAGTTTCGCATCCCCCGTTTCCATAGCGAGTGGAGCGTTGCCCTGTTCATTTACATTACTATACTAAACATCACTGAGGACACATACTAACTGATTTACCTGTACTTTGCTCAGCAGTTTTTTCACCCACTTACAGCTCTACTGTACTACGTTGCATTAAACAATGTGAGATGCATGGACAACAAACAGAAAAGTTTCAGAACATTTATTTTTAATTATTTTAAATAACTTATAGATGCACATAAACACATAAACATACATAAACAACCTCCGCAACTAAATTAAAGATGCTCAAGAATATTTTACTTGAAATCAACTATCAACAAATAAGCAAAAAGGATCAAATCTGATAAATTGCACATACAAAAATGCTGCCAAGA
>OLKM01001980.1:0-50000 GCA_900291075.1 Melanogrammus aeglefinus | reverse complement strand
GATATTCAACTCATTTTTATATGATCTTCTTTCTACAAAATTCTATATACAAATTTTCTGCAGTAATTTTTGTGCTTTTTTTTTTTCTTATCTCTTTGTATTGATTACACTTCATCTTCCCTCCTCTCATCTCTGATCTTCTCCAGAATGGCAAACACGACGAGGCCTGGATGGTGCTCAAGCACATCCACGACACCAACATGCGCGCCCGTGGAGAGCCCGAGCGAGTGTTCACTGTGAGTGAGTGCAGTGACACCACCGCCTCCACCACCACCGCCTCCACCCCAGTAAGGCTTTTAGTGTGGTGGCCAGGAGTGACCTCTGTCTCCCCCTACAGGTGAACAGGATCAAGGTCCCTAGGCAGCTGGACGAGCTTGGTTGGGATTGCAGAGTTGAGACGGCCAACCCTGTGGCCCAAGGCCTTTCATGAAGGTTCGGGCCGAGATCAGAGGAGTAGGTTGCCTTTCTTAAGGGTTTACCAGCCAGGCGTATAATCAGAGCTAAAGCAGTCCTGCAATTTAATAGCAGGACTGCTTTGTGTAACATGTATGAAGCCTATCGTTCACCAAGTTGGACAAAGTCCATCTACCATTTACAAACGGTTATCCTGTTCCCTGCCAGCTGTGGATGACCTTCATGAGGTGCTTCAGTTACCCGGTGAGGGACAACACAGTGAAGCTGGCCGTGGTGTGGTTCACCCTGTCCTTTGGGTGAGCTTCCACACACACTCTCCTGCTCTTTATTCGTCCTGCCCTTCCCTGTGCTCCTCCTGATGTCCCCACATTCAGTGTTGAATGGCGACCTAACGCTTTTGTTTTTCATAATTGTTCTCCATAATCCCTCCTCTGGGAACAGGTCACATGTGGGAATGACTCTCTTTAATGTGCCAGCTCCCGTCTGCCTTGGTATTACTCAATAAGTCACAGCAGTTTGTGAGTGTGTCATTGTGTTTGTGTGTGTGTGTGTGTGTGTGTGTGTGTGTGTGTGTGTGTGTGTGTGTGTGTGTGTGTGTGTGTGTGTGTGTGGTGTGGTGTGTGGTGTGGGGGGGGGGGGGGGGGGGGTGTGCGTGTGTGTGTGTGTGTGCGTGTGTGCCTGTGCCTGTCTTGAGCGTTTGTGTGTGCCTGTCTCAGTATGTCTGTGTCTTTGTGTGGTTTGTGTGTTTTGATACATCCTTTATTGGGTAATAAACCTGTAATGCTAGTGGTGATGGATGACAGATAATTGAAGTGTGTGATGCAACAGGCCAATGGTGACATCTGCCACCTGTCAACAAGTCATTCATTGTAATGTCCTCATTGGTCCAGATCAGCCCTAGGGGGCGGGTCTTGTGGAAAGTGTTGTACAGCGTGTGTAGGGATCCATACATGCTTTTATTTTGAGAACACGTAACACACTTAATGCAAATGTATATTAATGTATATGCTCATGTCATCTACATATACACACACACACACACAAACATACGCAAGTACTCACTCACTCACACACACGCTATCTCTCTCATACTCACTCACTCACTCACTCACTCACTCATTCACTCACTCACTCACTCACCTCACTCACTTCACTCACTCACTCACTTCACTCACTCACTCACTCACTCCACTCACTTCACTCACTCACACAAACACACACACACACACACATCACATCCCATACCCCACAGTTAAAGACCAGAGCATTAGTTTGTGACCCGTTCCCGCCGACTGGTGCACTTGAATGAATTATTTACCGTGATGCTCTTGACCATTAATGACTAATGCAGGGGTCGGCAACCCGCGGCTCTGGAGCCGCATGCGGCTCTTTAGCGCCGCCCTAGTGGCTCCCTGGAGCTTTGAGAGCTTTTTCAAAAATTTCTGTTTTTTTTTTTTTTTTTTTTTTTTTTTAATATAGTTTCTGTAAGAGGGCAAATATGACACAAACATTCTTAACATTTTCCAATGCTGTAAAAAAAATTTCAGAATACATTTTTTACTTTCATATTTCAACATTTCTGTCAACGAAGTTTTGCGTCATAGCCCGCTACACACTCGGCGTAGGTGGCGGCGTGGTGCTGTTGTAAACAAAAAAAAACAGCTAAGCGTGTGATGGACCATGGATCCAAAGGTAAAAAGAGAATAGATAGCTGAGGAGAACAGAGGATTTAATAGTTCTTGGACCGAATTCATTTGCTTTCATTGCCAATGCGGAAGGATTGCCTGCATGTTTGCTTTGTAATGAAAAATTGTCAAATAACAAAAAGAGTAATTTGGAAAGACATTTCCAGGGAAGGCATGCTACATTTGCAGCCGAGTACCCAGTTGGGAGTGAGAGAAAAAGTGTGATTGCATTACTTCTGGCGAAATTAGAGGAGCACAAAGATAGATTTAAGAAGTGGATTGAATCTCCAAACTCCACTACTGCTGCTAGCTTTGTTGCAACCCGGGAGATAATGAAGCGTGGAAGACCGTTCACAGATGGTGACTACATGAAGGATTCATTCATTCAAATATCAGAGCACCTATTTTCAGACTTCAAAACAAAACCGAAATAATACAGAAAATTAAAGAGACATGCCTCTCTCCGCAAAGACAGTGAAAGAAAGGGCCATTAAAATGGCAGGTAACATCACCAATCAACAAATCAGGGACATTAATGCAGCTCCAGCATTCTCAATTGCCTGTGATGAGTCGTGTGATGTAATCGATATCGAACAGACAGCTTTGTTATGCAGGTATGTTAACTCTGATGGGCCGCAACAAGAACTTATCGAATTAATACCACTGAAAGGCCAAACACGGGGGGGAGGACATATGTGAGGCTGTGCTGAAGTGTTTAAATGACAATGGAATAAACACCAACCACCTGATTTCAGTGGCTACAGATGGAGCACCCAGTATGAGAGGATCACAAAAAGGGTTTTGTAACTTTGCTACAGAAAGCGTTGGATCGAAATCTGCTTGCATTTCACTGCATCTTGCACCAAGAAGCACTGTGTGCACAAACATTCCCGCCGGAGTGCATGGAGGTGATGAATCTTGTCATCCAAATGGTGAACAAGATAATTGCGAAAGCATTAAACCACCGTCAGTTCCGCTCATTGCTAGATGAAGTTGACGGCGAATATTCCGATCTCCTGCTACACAACAAAGTCCGATGGCTGTCCAGGGGTGAGGTTTTGCATCGCTTTGTTGCTTGTTTAGAACATGTGAAAACATTCCTGGAAAGCAAAGACCTCATCTACCCGCAACTAGAAGATACCGAGTGGCTGGAAAAACTGCACTTTATGGTGGATATGACAAGTCACCTAAACACGCTGAATAAAAGTCTCCAGTGTCAGGGAAAACACTGCACTGCAAATGCTGGAAGCTGTTTTGTCCTTCGAGCGCAAGCTGACTGTATTCGCCAGAGATGTACAGCGAGGCACTCTCACTTCCCCTCCCTGAGAGAGTTCAAAGAAGCCCATCACGATCACACACTCCACGGTGATTATTTACATTGTGCGATCGTTGATATGCAAACTGCATTTGCAAGCAGATTTAGCGAGTTCCGAAAGGAAAAAATGACACTATCCTTCCCTGTCACACCCCTGGAGATTGACCCGTCCTTGTTGAACACTTTCCCAGGGGTAAATCAAGCTGACCTTGAAATGTAAATGGCCGATATAGCTGACAAAGATCTGTGGGTGTTCAAGTTCAAAAGCTTGACAGCCAAGCTTGAAGACGTCACTTGCCAGAAAGCCCAGCTTGCCCAAAGCCACAAATGGAGCGAAATTCAAAGCCTTCCAACACCCGAGAAACTTGTGTTTGACACATGGAATGCGCTTCATGACAGTTATAGGAACATGAAGAGATATGCATTCGGAGTATTATCCATCTTTGGATCAACATACCTGTGCGAGCAGATATTCTCAAACATGAACTACATCAAATCCAAATACCGCACCCGCCTCACAGATGAGAGCTTGCAGTCCTGCATGAAAATTAAAGTTACATCTTACCATTGCCCGATATTTGAGAAGCTGTCCAGTGATGTTCGAAAACAGAAGTCACATTAAACGGGTAAGAACACAATCCTGTCATAGGCAGTGCTTTAAGTGGGCCGGTACGCACCGGTACGGAGTACTGGCACTTCTCAATTGTAACCTCTGGCGTATACCGGGACTTCTTATGAGCTCATGACACCCTAGTAGTACCGGCACTTATTTTTTTTCCACTTAAAGCACTGGTCATAGGCACAAAGTGTCTGTTTTTATAAAGTGGTTTCTGATTTTTCAATATATAATTGGAATGATACATAGAGATTTTATTGATGTGTTTTGTTGCTCAGGTTCGAGGATGGCTGCTTTGTATTGTTGCGTGTCAAAAGAGAAGAGGATGCCGCTGCGCACAATACCTACAATACAATATATACGTATTGCACTGACTTACTTGGTATTTGCAGAAAACACAAAAGAAGAAGAGGATAATGGACAGATGTCCGTGTGATTGTACATTAAAATTAATTAAATTGTATTATTTTCGTTTATATAGTACTGATCTTTTCAAAAGGCTGCTGTTTTATTTTTATAGTTGCAGGCTGCGTTTTATTGCACTCTGTCTGTTGCCCAGATAAGGCGGAAAGTTCAAAAATTGTATTGTGTTATTGAGGATTGAAGAGGCCTGCATTTTTTTCCCCCCATGGGGAGGGTCTGAAATGACAGGGGGCCAGTTATGCACGTTCCATTTTGTTGTTGTTTTTTCGAATCCTCAAAATAAAAATTACATCAAAAATCTGATTTCTTTATAGTATCTCTATAATTTCATCAATGCAACGAAACATAATAGATTAATATTGTAACGGAAGAGTGAACTTAAAGCACCATCGCGCAGCATAGGTAGTCACGTGGTGTGTCATTCTCTCCAGGATGCGCTGCAAGGAAAATTAAACATTTTGAATGCTCATTATGTATTTGTAGCCTACTAGTCATTTTTATAGTAGGTTAATGTAGCTAATATAGACACTTATAGCATGCGTTGCCTTCATTATAAGGCTTATATAAGGCTTTTCATTTTTTGCGGCTCCTGACAGATTGGTTTTTTGTTTTTTTGGTCCAATTTGGCTCTTTCAACATTTTGGGTTGCCGACCCCTGGACTAATGTAACGTCCCAGTAAGGAACTGGTAGTAAAGCCTCTTTCCTCTGGTGTCTGGTGTGAGCAGGTATTATGGACTGTCGGTGTGGTTCCCTGACGTCATCAAACACCTCCAGGCGGATGAGTATGCCTCCAGGGTGAAGATCCACAACGGAGAACGTACCGAGGACTTTACCTTCAACTTCACCCTGGAGAACCAGATCCACAGGAACGGAGTGTTTCAAAATGACAGGTAGACTTATTTTGTGATTCATGCCTTTCTGTTTGAGGGTGCTATATGAATATACTTGCCTCCTTGTGTAGCAGGAATTTGTATTAGGTTTATATGGTGCTATTAAATCTGGGGTAGGCAATTTGTCTTAGAAGCATTTTTTGACATATTTGTTGAAATTCTCTGCTGAAAGTAATCAATAAATTATATGCTCTGACAAGAAAAAAAATTTGTTGAGTATCTGATCTGTTCGAAGCCCATCCTTTCATACAGCCAAAATTAAATGATTGGATTACTTATCTGTTTTACCTGCCCACTGTGCCCGTGCACTTATTGCACCTGACCGGAGTGTCCTCCGGTCAGGTGCCTACCCCAGCTATACGCCTCAGTGCCTAGCCCAGCTTTAAGCCTCAGTGCCTACCCCAGCTATAAGCCTCAGTCAATAACAAAAGACCACAAATTGACATAGTTTTGCACCCGATTGCGACTGGTTGGTCAAAGTGAAATGTTGGGGCAAATGTTTTTAATTTCTGCCATGGCTTTAGACACGCGGTGTCTGTAAGATGGATTTCTCTAGGTTTCTAGTCTAGCTTGTTCATTCTGTGTCATCACCATTTCTTTATAAAATGGAGAAGAGAAGCTTTGAGTTTGTGTTGAAAAACCCTCAAATGACAAGGATGGCCGCATCAGTGGTGTGATGCAATCTAGATGTACGGTCATAACGGGGTACGGCAGCACCTGGGACATCATACGTGATGTTTGATGTCTTTGATCAAGCTGTGTGTTCGCTCCACAGGTTCATCGCCATGAGGTTCAAGGCGGTGACCTTCATCGACTCTACCTTCGTCAACTGTTACTTTGAAGACGTCTCCTCTGTCGGCACCTCCTTCAAGAACTGCACCTTTATAGAATCCTTCTTTTATAACACTGGTTAGTCCACGTGGAAAGACCGTCTGTCTGTCTGTTTGTCTGCCCCTCCGCCCACCTGTCTGTTTGTCTGTGTCTGTCGGAGCATCTGTTTTCTGTGTTTGTCTGTCTGGCTCTCCGGTCAGTACCACGCTCAACCCAATGGTTTGGAGGCGGACAAGGATGTTGTAGCGTACTAGACTTTGTATTGTACCAGACGTAGGGCAGAACACTCTCAGGAATGTTTCCAGAGAGATTTTGGTGATACCCACCATGTGGAGCACAGGCCTCAGAATGGCCTCCGCCCAGCACCGTCCAGTGCTGAGCAGCTGAGCATAAGCAGATGATTACAGCCTGTCTGGCTGCTGATTGGTTCTCCTCTGTGGAGCAGTGGGCAGACAGTAGAAGATACTGATGAGGGCAAGATGGATGTACAGTAGAGATGGAGGCCATAGTTCGTGAGATGATCGTTATTTATATATATGTCACTGAATGAATCCATCGTCACCACTGTGGATCAAGGAAGGGTAAATGTGTTTAGTTGTTGTGGGGTCTTTTGGAATAACAACATGTTAATCAAACTGTGTCACTGTTTTTGAAGTCATACATTTATTTTGTTTGGTATGGAGCTGATATCCTCTCATTGTGTTCATTGTGAATATTCAGTATTCCTGATTATGAACAAGTGTTTAGTGTGAGTGTGAACTCAATTCTGTGAAATCCCTCTTTCTTTCCTCCCTCCCTCTGGTCAAATGGCAGACATCGATGACTCCAAGCTCACCAACTCCCGTGTGATCACCAGCTCCTTCCACCACAACAAGACGGGCTGCCAGATAACGTTTGACGATGACTACAGTGCCTACTGGGTCTACTTTGTAAACTTCCTGGGAACTCTGGCCGTGTTGCCTGGCAACATCGTCTCTGCGCTGCTCATGGACAAGATTGGACGCCTCAGTATGCTGGGTAGGAGACTCTGTTTGATATCTGCTCCGGTATGAAGCTCAGATCTATGCTTGTGGTTACTGGCCAGAGACACAATCGACTTTTTCTAGGAGCGCATGTAAACAGCTGCCTCTAATCTGGTTTGAAAGAGTTCAGATTGACTTTAGATCTAGAAGCCCATGTAAACCGCTGCCACTAATCTGGTTTGAAAGCCCCCTCCCCTTATTTCGCACACCGAATATAATAATAATTTATAATTCATATACTAAACATATGAATATAATATGCTGTGATATAAAGCGAGAATATAATATGCAAATATGATATATACTATAATATTATTATTATTATTATAATATATATTACATAACGTACTGAGCGGAACAGAGTCTGTTTTTCAGGATCTGAACTGAAGAAAATATAGATATTACTATTAAATAAATAAAAAATTCTCTATCTCTTGTTTCTATAATCTGGCACTTGAAACAGTTTGCCTTTTTGATGAATAATATGTATCTCACATGATCCATACACTTTCTGGAATGTATCTTCATGAATTAATGCCCTCATTGTAAGTCTCTTTGGATTAGTGTCAGCTCAGTAAATGTAATGCAGAGCTGCTGACCATGTTTCGACCACAGGGGGATCCATGGTGCTGTCAGGTATCAGCTGTTTCTTCCTGTGGTTTGGCACCAGCGAGTCCATGATGATCTTCATGCTGTGTCTCTACAACGGACTCAGCATCTCAGCATGGAACTCTCTGGACGTCGTCACGGCGGAGATCTACCCCACTGACAGGAGGTGGGTGCAGTGTGTGTTTTTTGGTGTAGTAGGTGTAGTTATGGGTGTCATAAGGACCACACCCGTGCTTCATCGACCTGCCTCTATGTGTCTAACATGGGGCGCCATCAAGAACCACTTCTTTGTACATTGAAAACAACGAGGTGATAGGAATGTGGTGGTCATGTTGAGTGAACACGATGAGGCCAGCATACAGTACGCCTCACAGAACTGAATCACTGGCATTGTTACGTGGATTATCAAACTGTAGGTTGGACTTTTTTATTAGATATGAAAGGTATTTATATTTGATGTTGTGCGCTGTGTTTCTCCCAGGGGAACTGGCTTCGGGTTCTGTAACGCCATGTGCAAGCTGGCGGCGGTGCTGGGGAACCTGATCTTCGGCTCGCTGGTGGGCGTTAGCAAGGCGGTGCCCATCCTGCTGGCCTCGGCCGTGCTGGTGGCCGGGGGCCTGGTGGGCCTCAGGCTCCCCGACACACGCGCCAATGTCCTCATGTGAAGAAGGGGGCGGTTGATCTTGAAATGGATTTAGGGATTTATTTTATTTGTTGGTTTTCCTTATTTAACTGTTTTTATTAGTAATTAGTAATTATTTTTGTGTTTTTATTTATTTATCTTTAATTAATGTTTTTATTTAATCTTGCTTTAGTCCATTATATCAAAGTGCCAAAATGCAAATATTAACCAGAAAATATGGAACAATGAAATACAGTCACCGTTATTTGCAGTCGCAATTACACAGAGGCTCATCGTTGTGTTTATATTATGGCGTTGTATAAATATATACAGTAAGTGATCCTTATTACATGTTATTTCTGGACAGTATGGATCAACATGGTACGACGGTCCTCTGAATTCTCCCTTTAGGTCTGGGTGAAGGTTTATTTGGTGCTTAGAACTAGGGATCTTCACAGCTGGGCAGGGCTGACCCTATGGGGGTCAAGCCAACCCTATGGGGGTCCACAATGATCTTATGGGAGTCAACCCTGCCCATAGGCTGAGGGCCATAGCCTCACCCATAGGGCCCTGGATAAAGAATGGTAAGGAGTTTTTTCTTCAATGAGTCTAATTTAATTATTTTTTAAATCAAAGACCTTATTGTACAATGACATGGGTCATATAATTCCTAGGCAAATTAACAAGTTGAATTTGTACGTTGTTTAGGTTTCTTTGTTTAGTGTTGAGTTTCTGTCCGCCTTTTCGACTGCATAATGAGACATTGACTAAAGACATCCTCTCATTTAATACAGTCCCAACAGACTCTGCTGCAGATGCAAAGTAAAACAACGTTTACACTTTCTCTATTCCCCTGCTGAGGAACTTTTACACCTCACAACCCTTTCTGTCTGAATGCTCTGTTCCTTCGTGTGTGTGTGTTTGTGTGGTATGGCAATTTGCTCAGTGTAAAGGGCTTCGCTTTTAACTAGTCTGGATCTCTATCCACAACTATTTATACTGGACAGCCTCCGTTTGACCTCTGAGCCCCCTGAGAAAATCCCCCTCTGTCTGGCTCTCTCTCTCTCTCTCTCTCTCTCTCTCTCCCTCTCTCTCTCTCTCTCTCTCTCTCTCTCTCTCTCTCTCTCTCTCTCTCTCTCTCTCTCTCTCTCTCTCCTCTCTTCTCCTCCTCTTCTCTCTCTCTCTCTCTCTGCTGTGTGATTGATCTTAATGTCTCTCTGCATGCTCTTTTATGTCTTCTCTTGTTGTTTTCTGCTTGCTCTTTATAGCTTCTCTTGTTGTTTCTGCTGCTCTGCTCCCTCAGAACTAAAAGGCCTTTCTTGAAGAATCTCGCTTCAAGCACGCCTCTCGCTCTTCAAAACCTAGCAGACTCTCTTTTTGTGTGCATGTGTGTGTGCGTGTATGTATGACTTTGAGTGTATGTCCACCGGTGAAGGTTAGTTTCTGTGTGTGTTTGTGTGTGTCAGTGCTTGTGGATGCATGACTACGCTTCTTGAAGCAGGTGTCCGTGGTGTTGTAGCTGACTCATCGCCTTCTACTTCAGAAACTCATGCGGCCAAAAAAATTATATTGTGTATGTTTTATTTTCAACATGCCACGTATTATAAGGGATTGAATGTGTCCAAGCAGTGACACTTTCCTCTCATTTTGTCCCAAAGTGAAAGTAGCCCAACCTTGAGTGAAATCAAAAGCCATGCTTCCAACATTGTTGGTTATTATCATGCTTGATGTTATAATATTAACAGTAACGTTTTCATTCTAATAAGAAAATATGGCATGGTTTTGGGGGGGGGAATTGAATTCTAAGTGGACATTTGTGCAACTCAGTAAATGCCTTTAAATCTGTGCTACAACTTTAAATCGTACGTTTCATGTTTTCATTTCATATTTTTCCTGAACTTAAAAGACGAGCCGAACCTATTCGGATTCTTGTTTCCCGTTTCTGGTTGTAGTTTGTGTGTACATTTTTCGTGTCTGCTTGTCCTTGAACTTCTCAGCCACTGTGCCATCAAGACTTAGTGTGCCAAGCCCAATTGATATATTGATCCCTGTCGAAGAAAAAACAACCTGCATGTTTGTTCCTCAAGGCGTTCTGTGGTTCTGTTGTTGTGTCCTCTGTTCTTTGGTTCCCTAATAACTATTCTTGTGTTCTCTTTTTGTGTTTCGGTTTACTGTGGACCGTGGGGTAATTCTACTCTTGTTTTGAGTTCTGAATAAGTGTGGACATGGCATGCTCTTTGTGAGGGGAGGGCTTTATGTGCTCAAAGAGCCAATCAGACTGGGTTATTTTAAACCTCAGAGCTTCATTGTCGATAGATTATTGATCACAACTTCCTGACGTCAATGCTGAGCATGTCTTACCTTGTGGTGTCATGTTCACCCATTTAGAAAACCAAATAAAACATGTCAAGATCCTTAAGGGTCTTAAGGATGTTTATTTCCACAAGGGGACTCTCCCAGTGTGAAGGTCTCTGAAACCCTCTGAGTCAAGACCAGCCTCCCTATGCAGATCAACAGCAGATGGCACCATATCTATTCTAGATGTCAGTGTCCCAGAGGACACATTTATTCACATTGCATCTACATAGATCCCAATTTGGATATTTTTCTGTTAAGTGGAGCGAGTCAACAAAGTACAGCATAAACATTACTTGTCACCTGAGATCCATTAAAACGCTGCTAGTGGAGAGGCCCACTACAACACTGCATTATTTCCTTAAATGTACCTAGTTATAATTTATCTTTGGGCTGAATAAAAAATAACTCCCTTCTGGTAAGTCTCCCGGTATGTTGTCACTTTCTTCAGAGTTATTTTCAACAGAAAGATGTGTGCCAATATTTGAGTGCAAACTCAAATGTTGGCAGAAAGTAAAAAGTTGATGGTCTTTTTACACCTTATCACATAATTATGTATCCTTGTGATTAAAAACCATCCTTAACATACTTCTGGGATTAATAGATGAAACATTTTGGTAGTAGTGATGGTTTCAGCTCTTTACACAGATTATATTATAGAACGATAATGTCTGGAGTTAATAGGTAACATCCTACTGTTTATGACTGCCTCTTTATCTGAACAATATGATGTGTTTCTTTGATTTCAATCTTGTTCTTGGGCCAAATGTTAGTGTGTCCACTGATGAATCAAACGACAGGAAGCTGCTCCCTGTTGGACAGGAAATACCAATACATTGAGTCTGAGGTCTGAACCAGTGAGCAGGGAGTTCTCCCACTCAGCCGTATCTGGTGACCTGAAATACAACCCCTTCAAATATTCACAACAAAAATAGATAGTTTTGAGTTTTTGTGTATAAGTGTGTATTTACTTTGATTCATACCGATGTAATCATCAATGGTACTGCTTGAACTTCAATTTAGAATTAGAATCAACTAGAATCCTAACAACCTTTTAAATGAAAGACATTGACAATGCAAAGTAGAGAGTTGCATTGCTCCATGTAATCAGTAATTCCATTCTTATCAAAACCTGAAAACACTTTCTCAGCATTAAAACACAACTGTAAACACCCACCCACACACACTGTATATCTCCCCTTGTAGTGAGGTTGTTTACATTAAAGCCCGATGAGGGTTTCTACTCAGGAGCAGTAGAAAGATAACCACCGAAGGTCCATTCCTCTTCTCCAAAACTGCAGGCTAGGTCCACAGCAGCAGCGACTATCTCGCTCCAACTCATTATAGATAAACAGGAGTATTGTGTATGTGATGTTGGTAGATAAGCCACCCTGACACCCTATCTGCACTGTAACACTCTCATATGCATCCATATGCATCTCCTATGTACCCAACCACTTGCCATAGTATAGGCACTAGGTATTCCCGCGAGACCAGGGAACGGGAGCGCAATCCAGGAAGTTGGAATGATTAAAGTCACACGTTCCGCTGATACGGATCACCCGTGTAGTTACTTTTATTCATCAGAAAGTGTGCCACAGAATAAACATTACATGCACCTGGCCCCTTTGTATTCACATCCTGTTTAAGCTCCGCCCCTGTCCCATGTTCTCCATGTCAAGGTCTCCATCCCTCTCATCACTCATGATGGAAGGCCGTTTCCCACAGATAACACCTACAGTACCCACTGAGTCGCCTGTTCTCCGACATTCCTCCCTGGAATGTCTCCAGCTCTCCTGTGGCACTAGAGCTGCCCAATGAACACTTAGACACACGTCTTTATGACTGTGTGACACAAACCTACACTAAATGCTGTGTTGCCGGTTTCTTGTCAATAAAAATTTCCAGCAAATTCATTGCAGAAGACTTTCTAAAGAAGAAAAAGGAAATAAGATATTATGGGACACATATAATAGTCTATAAATCATCAGCTTGCATTTAATTGTCTAGTATGTTAATCACAGTCCCAAAAAAAGGAAATAAAACCGTAAATGTTGCGACTGCGAGCAGTCCCAGAGGTATTCACTTTCACAGACGCACCGCCTATCCCAGCGGCCGCCCTTTTCAAGCGAATTAAGGATATATTCATTAATCCTAGACGCAACTCTGCTTCCGGCAGGGGATTATAACACACTCGCAAAAACACACACTCACGCACTCACACATGCACACACAAGCACACACATATATACAGTATATATAACAATATAATACTGATCGCAGATTTTTACAGATTTTGATATTGATTGCCATAACTCTACCATTCTTTACACAATCAGTTTATTAATCATGCAAGTCCATAGATCTTGATCATCCAAACTGTCAATTCAAGCTATGATTTTTAAGAAGCTGTTTTTTTTTAATTCATGTTACGTTACACGTTTCGAGTTCGTATTAGGCATTTTAGAGCCCCCTGCAGGCCATTACTTGTCTTAATATGTGTTCATTCTCATTGGCTGACAAGAGTCACATTATTTTAGTCACGTGATCGGTCATTATTTCGGCAGCCATTTTTATCTGTCTTTTGAGCCAGCGATCTACACGGTGAAACATATCTTTCTTGTATCTCACGTCATCCATCCGTGTACGCCTTGGAGAAGCTTTGTTTGTGAAGTAACTTAATTCTCCATGTCTTATGTAGTAATTTACGTTCATATTTCATTGTATTTACAACTTTATAAGTACATTTTTTGTAACCGATTTGCATATTGGTTCATTTTTCCATGTTTCACACTTCTAAACCTGCTACTACTTGTTCAACGACTATCAATTAAATGGACATACAAGTGAATGTTCCACAATATCCTTTACGGACTTCCATTATTGATCCTGTCTTCAAGTTTTGTGGGGAAAAGTGTTTAGCTGTCTGGTGATGTGTGCATCGCTACGCGCTCAGGTGCCAGAATAGTGAAAAAACAGCATCACAGCGGGCTGTAAACAACGGATACCTACCGCGATCAAGAGAGATATTCTCCGTTAGCCGTTCCAGTGCATCAGTGTGATCTCACTACTCTAAGATGGAAGCTGCTTCACGAACGGAATAACAAAAGGACACTACGTTAGCAGATGCTACAAAGTCTGTTGTCTTGGTGACTCCAGCTCAAGCTCAAGGGTCTTCGCTAGCCTAGCTGCAGCAGCTAAAAGCAAGGGCTAAAGTATCAGCTGCACGTGCCCGCACCACGTTTGTTCAAAAAGAAAATGATCTACTGATAGAAAAAGCTCGTATGGACGCTGCTCTTGCTACCCTAAAGCTAGACAAAGAGATTGCATCAGCAGAAGCAGAAGCCGAAGCCCTTGAGTCAACTGCAGCAGAATTGGAGAGAGGCTCCAGATGTATAATTTCTCTTCCAACTCAATCTCCACGTGAAAGAACGTTTAACTTCGTTGACTGTCATTCAAATGCAGCCTCTGAGTCTACACCCACCGACCCAACACGTCCGCTTCAACGACGTAACCCTGCTAACGTTAATAGCACAAGGCAATATAATCAAGACTCCTTCGATGAAGACCTCAACAGGTCTAGGCAACCTGCTTTAACCAACCAGGCACCAAGGCCTGCTCCTGATGATAAACCTCACATCCCCTACCCAATGGGGACACATCAGCCACTTTCGTCCACTCACCCAGACAGGCTCCTCCATATACTCACGATGGGTGACCATACACGGGTTCGGTGAGGTTAGCTCGATTCCTTGTTCGGCGTGAACTATTGGAGCTCCAGTCTTACCAAATTCGATGATCAACCTGAGAGCTACCGGGCATGGAGGTCGAGCTTCCTAAACTCCATTAGAGGAACTGATCTCACCTGCAGCGAAGAGCTCGATCTGCTCACTAAATGGTTAGGCCCGCAGTCTTCAGCGCACATCAAGAGGATAAGAGCTGTCCACGTCAACGACTCAACTCAAGGCCTGAGAATGGCATGGTCTCGTCTTCAGGAGTGTTACGGCTCACCAGAGATGATCGAAAAGGCTCTCTTTGACCGAGTGGAGAAGTTTCCCAAAATCAACAGGGATTATCCTAAACTCAGAGAGCTTGGAGACCTGCTACAGGAGCTTGCATCGGCTAAGCGCGAGGGCTACTTACCTGGACTTGCTTGCTTGGACACAGCTAGAGGTCTGAACCCCATAGTGGAAAAATTACCATGGAACCTCCAAGAAAAGTGGATTTCTAAGGGGAGTAACTACAAGTTAGAGCACAACGTGCTCTTCCCACCTTTCACCTACTTTGCTGACTTCGTCTCCAGAGAGGCCTACATCCGCAACGACCCAAGCTTCTTTTTTGCCAGTTCAGCTGCTACAACAACCAAACCAGACGCTGCTGATAAGAAGACAAGAAACTTCGTATCCACTCATATAACGGATGTCTCTCCGGTTTCTGACTCCGACACAACAGAGACTTCCAGTGCTAGGCCTGATGTCAGTAAACAGTGCCCCATCCATCAAAAGCCTCACCCCCTCAAACATTGTAGAGGCTTTCGATCCAAACATATCGAAGAACGCAAGGCATTTCTCAAAGAAGCTGGTATATGTTTTCGATGTTGTTCTTCAAGCAAACACGTTGCCAAAGATTGCAAAACAGAAGTGCACTGTAAGGAGTGCAACAGCGACAGGCATATATCGGCTCTTCACGCTGGGCCAGTTCCTTGGGCTAACCAGTCCCCTCAGGCAGAGAACGGCGGGGAGTCGGAACCTCCTCCTACAGTGAACTCCATGTGCACCGAGATCTGTGGAGGAAACAACGGACCTAGCTCCTGCTCTAAAATCTGCCTCATCACAGTGCATCCTAAGGGAGAACCAAACAGGTCAGTGAGACTCTACGCCATTCTTGATGACCAGAGCAACCGGTCACTCGCCAGGCCAGAGTTCTTCAACCTCTTTAACCTTGAAAGCTCAGAGGCCCCCTACACATTACGTACGTGTGCCGGTCTTACCGAAATGTCAGGTAGGAGAGGCAGAGGCTTTGTCGCACAACCTTTGGATGGAAATATCTGAGTATCAGATCTCTTGCCACTCACTCATTGAATGCAACTACATTCCTGAAGACAGGTCCGAGATACCTACTCAGAAGTAGAAAATATCACACTCACCTCAATTCCATTGTTGAGCACATTCCTCCGCTTGACCCAGAGGCTCAGATCCTTTCTCTTCCTTGGCGTGTGATGTCCTACAGGTTCACAAGGTACGAGACCAGCGCAACGGACCTAAGAACGCACCATATGCACAACGCTTGGATCTTGGTTGGGTCATCATCGGTGAGGTCTGCCTAGGCACAGCTCACAAACCCAAAGATACAAGTGTGTTCCGCACTCACGTTCTGGAGAACGGCCGCCATTCACACTTCTCACCCTGTCCAAACCATCTCACAGTTAAGGAGAAACTCACTGTGAAGACCCAAAGCACCAACAGCCTCTGTGAACTGTCAAGCTCACCACTGACTCGCGAAGCAGAGAGATGCGGTTACGATGACTCCTTGGGAAGCAAGATATTTCCAACGCATCAGGAAGTTCTCAAGCCCCAACCAGTGGCACTACGTACCCACCGGCCTGAACCCAGCAGACGTAGCAACCAGAGCAGTACATGCAGCACTGCTCACCAACACGAGCTGGCTAACCGGGCCTGACTTTCTGCTGCTACCGTCTAAAGAAGACATCCACTGGAAACACCTTTCAGCCTTGTGGACCCAGACTCAGACGCAGAAGTGCGATCCCACATCTCACAACAATTGCACCAGCCCAAACCTGGGCTCTCAGCGGTTTGAACGGTTTTCAACATGGCAGTCTCTCATCAGAGCCATAGCCACACTCATCCACATCACAGAGGTCATCGGATCCAGCACTACAATGGGAAACAAAGAATGTAAAGGCTGGCATCAATGTGCAAAAGCACACACATCCGACAATCTGTTGAAGGCCAAACAGGTCGTCATTCGATGTGTTCAAAAGGAAACCTTATCGCACTTGAGATGTTCCTGTCTTGCAGCAAGGGATAAGCATTCCTAACGACAGTCCACTGAGGAAGTTGGATCCTGTTCTCGATTGTGACGGACTCTTGAGAATCGGTGGCCGGCTTCAACGCTCAAGTCTTACCGCGGAGGAGAAACACCCTCTCATTGTCCCTGGTCGCAGCCACGTCGGCGCTCTACTTACCCAGCTACTACACACAGGAGAGTCGAACACCAGGGCCGGATCTTCACGGAGGGAGCTATGCGTGCAGACGGCATTTGGATGGTCGGAGCCAAGAGGTGCATCGCAAAGCTTCTACACAAGTGTGTCACATGTAACAAGCTCAGAGGCAAAACAGCAGAGCAAAAGATGGCCGACCTCCCTCCAGACCGCCTAAGTACAGAGCCTCCTTTCACCAACGTAGGCATTGATGTATTTGGTCCTTGGAGTATCTCTACTCGACGCACCCGTGGAGGCGCTGCCAACAGCAAAAGGTGGGCAGTTATCTTACACCGTCAGCAATGGAGAAGAGTCCAGCACTTGGCCAACACCTTTTGGGAAAGGTGGCGGCGTGAGTATGTCTCAACCCTCTAGAGTCGTTCTAAGTGGCAGAAGAGCCAGCCCAACATCAAGGAGGGAGACTTAGTGCTTCTTCGCGATACTCAGCTGAAGAGAAACCAGTGGCCCATGGCATTGGTGACTAAAACCTTCCCTGGAAGTGACGGAAAGATCAGGAAGTTGGAGCTCAAGATAACTAGAGGAGGCACTTCCAAGACCTTTCTTCGCCCTATCACTGAAGTGGTGGTGCTGATGACCCCTTAGGGCCACACAGACTCTTGATTGACCCCCAGATGTTTAGTCATTTAAGGGTGTTATTGTGTTTCAATACCAGGCGGGGAGTGTTACGTTACACGTTTCGAGTTCGTATTAGGCATTTTAGAGCCCCCTGCAGGCCATTACTTGTCTTAATGTGTTCATTCTCATTGGCTGACAAGAGTCACATTATTTTTAGTCACGTGATCGGTCATTATTTCTCGGCAGCCATTTTTTTATCTGTCTTTTGAGCCAGCGATCTACACGGTTGAAACATATCTTTTCTTGTATCTCACGTCATCCATCCGTGTACGCCTTGGAGAAGCTTTGTTTGTGAGTAACTTAATTCATCCATGTCTTATGTAGTAATTTACGTTCATATTTCATTGTATTTCACAACTTTATAAGTACATTTTTGTAACCGATTTGCATATTGGTTCATTTTCAGTTTCACACTTCTAAACCTGCAACTACTTGTTCAACGACTATCAATAAATGGACATACAAGTGAATGTCCACAATATCCTTTACGGACTTCCATTATTGATCCTGTCTTCAAGTTTTGTGGGGAAAAGTGTTTAGCTGTCTGGTGATGTGTGCATCGCTACGCGCTCAGGTGCCAGAACAATTCAATTGTAACTGAACAGCAAAATCTATCCGACTGACATTATGGGTCCCATGGCAAAAATGTTTAGCATGCAAAATAAGTAATGTACACCAAGTTTCAGATTTTTGTATCCATTGGGGCGGCTAAGACAAACCTTAATCCTTACCCTTACACCGAAAGTCATTGCACCCAATATGGGAATTTTGCCGCCAAACATTTTGGAAATTTCCTTTCCTAACTAGATGATCCGGACATACTTGGAGGAAAGGTTGTTTGAATTCTAAAAATGTTTAGGAAAGGTCCCTCGATGCAACCACCGTAAGCATAGACTACTACTGACTAAACTTTACGAAAGGAAAGGGGATAATTGTTACCCATAATCCTTCATGGCAGCAATATTTAAAGCAACGCAATCGACTCTAGGCGAAGATGCATGAGAGGACGCGGATAAAGCAGAAGAGGAGAAGAGAAGAAAATAAAATGCCAACTTCCCATTTAAGAAAGACTACTGGGTGCAGTTAATTTCAACATCAGGTTAAGTTTAGCCTCTTTTTTTCAAATTTGAATTGGGGTTCAAGTGGTCTAAAATGTTCGCGTTGGCCAAGTCCGACCCAAGTGATTCTCCCTGTTGGCGACAACCCGATTTTTTTGTAGTCCATCTTCGGAAAATTGTAGTTTCACACTAGAGACTAATAATATTAGCAATACCCGCCATCGCGCAATGACGTCGGTAGAGAAAAGTGGAGTCAAATTCATTTTAAACATGTTCGAAAGGACGCACCTTTTCATATCACCTTGACCCGATGACCTTATTCACAAAGGTTATGGAAAGGTGGCATAAAGGTTAGGAGATCTGACTCTCCGAATGGCCCATGCTCTTCCAGAATACAAATATGGACGCACTTCCAAACGTTTTACTTTACCACTGCTGATATATGGGCATTCCCATATAAAACAATAAGAATTCGGGCAATAACAATAGGTATCTACAGATAAACTGTGAACACCTCACAAGACATGGTGAACACATGTGGCCTTATCTACTCAGGAGCGTGTACTGCTGCTGGTCTCCTCACCAAGACATGTTCCCTGTAGGCCTACTCAGGACCAGCCCTGGTTGGTTGGATCCATGCCAGTGTCTTTCTCAGTGTCTAAACATTCCAAGAGAGCCCCCTCAGATCCCTCCACTTAAAAACATAAACATTAGTCGTTGAAGAACATCCACAACGTAATAGATCGGTACCATGGTTACCATCTGCACTGAACATGGTGTCAAGCTGACATATTTTAGATATCAACTCTTACTTTTATAACTTTATCACTTTATTACTTTATTTATACAGCCCTTTTTTGTGCAAAACAGCAAGGTGCGCAGCTTGACCCTATGTGCTTAACAAGGGAACCAACACAAAAACAGGAAAGTGATTAAAGAAAACGCAGCCTAGGGAAATGTGATGTGTTTTTGTGTGTAGAGCTACTATTAACACACACTATGTCACACTTTGGAATTCGCGTAGGAGTCTGTATTTGAACTAACTCCGAGCCATATTCTAAACAAAAATAAGGAGGAAAACAATCCCTGTTTGTAGTGAGAAATTCTGCAAAAGTTGTTCATACTTAAAGGAGTCATGCAGTAAAAATATGTAGGTCTCATTTGTACAACAAAGGGGGGGGGGGGGGGGGGAGTGTCACGATTAGCGGGTGGCAGGCAGGAAGGACTCAATAGCAGACAGTTCAGGTAAAGGCTAATTTATTAACGCAAAAATGCAAGGAACACCGAAAACACAGGTGACGCAGATAACACAGGGAACACCGGGAATACAGGCAACACACAGGACACCACAAACTCATCAAACTACAATGATCCGACAAGCAACAAAGGAAAGACAAGGGCTTGAATACCAAACACACAGGGCACGCAACGAGTAACAGCTGAAACACATTAGGGGAGGGAGCAGTAATCACACAGGAGGGAAACTTGACCGGACATGGGAAGAAACAAGACACATACCAAAGTAAAACCGGAAACTCACCAAAACAAGACAAGCAAACAGACAGACCATGACATGAAGCCCATATCTATGGGACTTGAAAGGAGACTTAGCCGACCGCTAGGATGTCGGTGTGTTGCCAAACAGAAAAACATTTACCATTGGATTTCCAGGGAGGCGTTGTGACGTTAAATGAAACCGAACACAGCTGGTTGACGTTAGAGGGAAACGAGACCCAAATAAAGAAGGAGAAGCCAAGTGGAGAGATGCATCTGGATACTCATATCAAATACCCTGTAATATAAACCTTCTTGAGATGCGTCACCTCAGGCTTAAACTCTGGAATCACCAATAGCCTTTGCAAGTATGGTCAACAAAATGTTGCCATAAACCAACCTGCATCTTTCTAGTGCTGAGGACACCCTGTAGGCTATCTCTCAACTGATAAACTCAATTTGTACTTAACAGAGGATAAATAAAACAAACTTTGGGGAATAATTATTTTTTGTTGTTGTAATTAATAGAATAAATAGAAACAGAACTTTTGACATTACTTTGGCCTAAATTTTTGTCAAAAGCTCTGTTATATCATGGTATGGTTAATGGTTATATTGACCACTTTGATAACTTAAAATAACTGACAAATTTGTTGTGTAGGCTTTTATAAAAATAACGAAACGTATTTAGCCTAATTATTAGCCTATTAGTATAAAATAATAAGACTGATGATCCCAAACCCTTTTTTCTGTTTTGTTTTTCATAGTTTAGGCCCTATTAGTATTACCGCGTTTAGTTCGTTGGTCTAGGACGGCCTATACAGCTTTAGGGTTGGTATTACTGCTTAAGTTCTTCCTCAGGACAATTTGCATTTTTTTACCTATCTAATATGAAGCACTCCCATGTCTGGGATACAAAAACGAGTTCAAGACACAGCCATAACATCAGTTGTTGGAAGATTCAAAAGTTGAGATAAGGTCTGAAAACGGGTTTTGCTGGAGTCGTGACATCACAGGAGTGGAATGCGCGTGCACTGCGCGCTCCAGTTCACAAAGAGGCTCGACCGCACTGGTTTTCCCAGTAGAAACAACTGTCCCAAGATCCGAGGTAGCATACTAAGAAGAAACAGGGAATTAAGTGGCCGTACAAATCACATCTTTTTTTGTGCGATTTATTTTCCCAACTTCAAAGTTGGCCAGCATGATAACCTTTTGGTTGCTCCTGGTGTCTGCGCATGTGATCTCGACTGCGATGCATAACGGTGAGTTATGGTGACGCACGCGCCCTCGGTGATCTGCTCAATACTTTCTGAGTTACTGTGTGGAATTCAATGCCTAGCTTGTGTTTGGATGTGTCTTATCTTATCTGATACATTGTAGTTACTAATACTAAATAGGCGTACACTAATGTGTTGTTGATATTGCCAACTCGGTATAACATTGGTCAATTTTTTTTATACCCTATCCTCAATTAATGTATTTGGCCCACTTATAAAACTGGCCTAAACCTAAACTATTTAAATTTATTTAAAACATATTTAATATATTACATTTATTCATATGATTTATGATCTAATCCCTCACTGCAGGGAGCTCCATCGTGAGAACGTTCGCCATAACCCGCAGGGTCCAGAGGCCCACCGACGAGCCCTTTGACTCGGACTCGTACGGTGACACTTCACCATCTCAAGAAAACGATAACTGGCAACCTTTCGTCATTTGGGCACTGGAAGACCTGCCAAACAACTCCTACAATTCACCAAACGAGACTTGGCCGAGCCAGCACATCTCAAAGCAGGCCCGGCAGTTTCTGAGCAGTCCTCTGTCCACGGTCTTCATCCCGTCGTTCTACACGCTGGTGTGTCTGCTGAGCCTGCCCCTCAATGGCCTCGCCCTGGTGACGTTCGCGCGGCAGGTGCGTCCCGTCAAACCGGCGGTGGTCTTCATGTTGAACCTGGCCGGGGCGGACCTGCTCTTCGCTCTGCTGCTGCCCTTCAAGATCCACTACCACTTCAACGGCAACGACTGGACATTCGGCCCGCTGCTGTGCCGCGTGGTCACGGCCAGCTTCTACTGCAACATGCACTGCTCCGTGCTGCTCATCGCCTGCATCAGCGTGGATCGCCTGCTTGCCGTCGTCTACCCCATCCGGTCGCTGGGCTGGCGCCGGCCGCGCTACGCCGCCGCGGCCTGCGGTGCAGCCTGGACCCTGGCGCTGGTGGGCTCCGCCCCACTGGCACTGACGGAGCAGACGGTCCGGCTGGACCAGCTGGGCATCACCACCTGCCACGACGTCCAGCAGATAGAGCAGCTGCATTGGTATTACAAGGTGTACTTCTCCACCGTGGCCGTCGGCCTCTTCCTCCTGCCCATGCTGGTCACCCTGGGGTGCTACGCCCTCGTCATCTGGGCGCTGCGGAGGGTGCCGGACAAAGTGGGCCATCACTCGCGTAAGAAGGCCCGGGCCATGTCCATGGCTCTGATCGTGCTGATGCTGTTCCTGGTTTGTTTCGCCCCCACCAACTGTCTGCTGCTACTGCACTACCTCCAGTTCAGCCCCCTGGGGGCTGTCGCCGACGGCTCCTACGTGGCCTACCTGGTGTTCCTGTGTGTGGGGAGCCTCAACTGCTGTCTGGACCCTATGGTCTACTACTTTGGCTCGTCTCAGTGCCAGCGGCAGCTCTCCGCCACCCTTGGCTGCCGGAAGGGGCTTGATAGTGGCAGGAAGAACATATCACGCTCTGAGACCTCCTCCAGAACTGTGTTGAGGTCCAGCCACACCGGGTTCACCAGCCTGAAGGCCAAACCTCCGGGAGCCAAACTGGACTCTTTCCAGGCCAGCCTCGAAAGCCAGTACAAGAAGCTTCTTGTTTAGATCAAAACCTGAATGTACTGGATGGTTAGCCCCGGTACAAAGGCTTTTACATAGGTAATTAAAACAAAGCTTTGAGCCTGTAAAAAAGTTAATTGGTTGTATATATTAAATTCGCTTTGATTTATAAATGTGCTTAAACCAAAGTATTATTTTCTTATTAGAAGCTTTTATCAAAGATAACTGAGCATTTTTCTATTTATCTACCTATAATTATCTACATTAAATACGTTATTCAGGCCTTCCTGCCTAGACTGTGGACCCTCGATATTAGTTTTGCACGCTTACAAAGTCTACATGCACTCATATTCCTTCATTTTGTAGGACAGTGAGCTGAATAAACTAAATCATTACAAAAAACATGAAACACAGATGATTCCTGTATTTTACCTTCTTTAAAACCGTTTGTGTGTCTGTGTGTGTGTGTGGTGTGGTGGGTGGTGGGTGGGTGGGGTTTTGGGGGGGGGGGGGGGGGGTGGTGTGACTGAGTTAAAGCTACCAATAGAAAACTACTTATCAGGTCCCTGGTGTTTCTGCTAATCCAACCGGAAGCCGTGGAAATGAAGCATGTTGTTTTCCAAGTCCAATATATGACATCCTATATATTATTTATCAACCACAATGCTCAAATGGATTTCTTCCATGAGCTGGATTTTTGCTTTTTTGAACAATCATCGGATAGTTAACACAAATGTGTAAAAATTAGGAAATCAGTTTGGTACTCCGTTATTTGACACACCATTGAATATATCAATGTAACTATTGCAGTTACGAAATTCATTTTAAATTTCCCAGAATATATGCAAAATAAATTAATGATGGCTCGATAACAATTAAAAAAACATTCAAACATGAGCCGTAAACTCATTGAACGTCGAGAGGCGGTACCTTATCTTTGTCATCGCCAGAGGGAGCTGCACCGTTAGAATTGCTGGCCGTTGTCTGCTCAAGCCGCCACTCTTACAAAGTAGGCTACTCATAATCCTAACTTTATTTAATAGGGCTTGAAGTTAGCTGAAAAAAATCAAATCATTACAAAAAAACACGCAACACATGATTCCTGTATTTTACTTTTCTTTATAACAAAAACTGTGTTTTCTTGAATCGATTGCTTAATAATGAAATGCTTTAAACTGGTTGCTTTATAATGACATGCTTTAAACTGTTTGCTTTCAATAGAGGGTAGGCCTACTGCTACAGTATAGTGTTTATTACTTGAACCACCTGTCAATCATCATGTGTGCCAGTAGGTATAGGGCCCACCATAGTGTTCTATATGGGGCCCACAACGTAGTGGCCTACGTGCCATGTAAACTAAACGATGTTATGGTGTCTCCATTCGTGTCTGTCAGTTTCACTATAGAATCTATGGTTTCACCCAGTACTTAGCCAAAATTAAAGTTTATTTATAATAACATATCTTCAAAACATAACTCCGAAATAAGTAGTCTATATTTTTTCATAATCGTGTATTGCCATGCTGAATTTGTTTCCCCTCTGGGCCAAATCCATGAAATAACATCTCCAGCAACTGGGCGGAGATGGTATTGGCAACATTTGGTCACCTGACTGAGTGACATCACGACTATATAAGTCAGGTAAAGTTGTCAAACAAGTTAACTGCGGAAGACCGGAACAGAGCCTCTAACTATCGAACGCTTTTATGTTAAAAGTCTCTGGTTAAAGTCTCTCAAGCGATGAAGCCTGGCTGTGTTTCTAAGTTCCTGGTACTATGTTTTTTCCTCAACATATCAAATTCTATAGCCGTTCATGGTAAGTATCCCTCCTGGCTGATTGTTATGTTTGTCCTGAGTAGACCTACTGAGAAAACCAGTAGAGATCTGCCCGGTCAGTCAGGCCGTGGCGATGCTCAGTGATTGGAAGTATTGTTTACAGTAGGCCTTTAATCACTGATCTGCGTCATTATTGATTAATGCTATCCGGATATAACTTCTGGTCCTGTTTTGAAGAGTGCATCAGTGAAACGATGTCCTATCAGTCATTGCCACCTCGCCCTATTTCCGTTTGTCAAATTCCTTCAAGACGATAAAATCGATGAGTAGGCCTATAATATTCTCCCTCGTGATAATAAGCGGATGACCAATAACGACAGTGTCCAATTCACGGCAGAATGAGTAAGGCTCATTCGTTTGCATGTGTGGGAGTATGCTACAAGCCACCCAATATAAACAGGTGTGTGTGGTGCGGGGATTCAGACCACGCCCCAATCTGGAGTACTTCCTAGAAAGGTTATTAGCTGACTTTAAGATGATCTAAATATTTTTAAATAGTTACTGATAAGATATTCAGTAGGTCTTTCGTGGAGCCCTCTGTGAAATATAACTGTTTAATATACTGTTGACCGTAACTTAATGCCATTTCTTGCTTCATGCCAATACTTGCATGTTGTAGCCTATTTTGGACTCTTTTTTTTATAATTATTTCCTACAACTTGTTGTGCGTTAAATTCCCGTTTGTGATGTGCCTGACGCCATAATGTTGTGAAAAAATTGACTGGGCCATTCTTCACACCTCTTGTTGCCATCTGTTGACTTAAGAGAGATCTGAAAACGATATTAATAAAACTTGTCTTTCATTGACCTTACATTTAGGGCATATAGCAGCGATTTTATCCAAAGCTTCTTACAATAAGTACAGTGGTCAGAAGGAAAAACAATATTTCGGTACAGTAAGGATGTTCATAGAACCTAACAATTGTTAGCACTAACAATTGTAAGGTTTACCCCTTCCCTTTACACAACAAAGATATCTAGGATAAGATACTACAGAATTAAGTGCTCCCATTGTATGACTTGCGACATACAATAAGTGCATAGGGGTTGAAGGGGGTGGCTATGCAGAGTCTAGGTGAGCTCTGTACAAGTCTTTTGCGGAAGCTGGTGAGCGAACTCTGCAGTCCTGACATCGGCAGGGAGCTGATTCCACCACTGTGTTGCCAAAACAGACGAGTTGTGACTTTGATCGACTTTTGCTTGCTCTTAGTGATGGCAGACGTCCAGCTGAGGTAGCTGGGCGGTGAACTTGGGTCTGCTTGGGTTGGGTGTGTGAGCTTGGGTGTCTGACTTGACCACCGCTTAGGGGTGTGCCAAAAAATCGATTCGTATAAGAATCGAGATTCTCATTTACTACGATTCAGAATCGATATAAAATGGCCCAAAATCGATTTTAAATACATAACTTTCTTTTTTTAAATTTCATTACTTTTTTTAAAAGCTACTAAGACATGTTAATGTTTTGTGCAACAGTTGTGTTCCACATGAGATTTTTGGTAGTGCAACATTCCTGTGAAATAAAAATGCATCTTGTTCAACTGTACCATTTTTATTATACAGAAGCACTTTATTTTTGTTCCAAATTATTTATAGCTAGCTTCTTAGAGTAGCAGTTGTGGTCCACACACAGTGGAAAAGGCACTTTCTTTATAATTTAAAAGGCAGCATGTTTAACTGCACTATTTTTTTATAGAGACTTTTATTTTTGTTACTTATATGCAACAGTTGCAACAATTCCATCTAAGCATGGATAAATGTTTAAAACTTAATACATGTGAAAAAGACACTTTAATGTCTACATTTTTCATTCTGTCTTGCAAAGCAGACTGGAGCAGATCATGAGGATCCTTTGCACACCTATAGATTGAAGCAGAAATCATTATGAATCTAATTGTTTTGTATCGTAGCCCCAAAAATCGGAATCGAATCGTGAGTTGGTAAAAGATTCCCAACCCTACTGCAAAGGTTCAATAACGGAGGCAGGGAGTCCAGCGAGGAGTTGAAGTAGTCAAGGCAGGAGATGATGTGCACTTGGACCAGGAGCTGAGCTGCTTCCCTCATGAGTAAGGGCCTGATCCTGCGGATGTTGCAGAAGGCAAACCTGCAGGATTGGGCCATCATGGTGATGTTCGCGGTGCAGCACAACTGATTGTCCAGTAGTACTAAGGTAGTGAACATGTGTCTTATAGTGGAACTTTTCAGGTGGACACAAAGTTAATACTTCCTTTGTATTTCACTCTAGCATACGAGGACCCGCGAGGCTTCTTAGGAGTGGAGAACAATGCAGGTGTGAGGATCAGCGTCAGAGGTGAGACGGTCTTGAAGAGTCCGCTGACCACAGTCTTCCTCCCCATCGTCTACATCATCGTATTTGTCGTGGGTCTGCCTGCCAACGCTCTGGCCCTCTGGGTGTTTCTATTCCGGACCAAGAAGAAGAACCCGTCCTCCATCTTCATGGCCAATCTGGCACTGTGTGACCTGCTCTTTGTCATCTGGATCCCTCTGAAGATCGCCTACCACTTCAACGGCAACAACTGGATCTACGGCGAGGGTTTGTGCAAGGTCCTGGTGGGGTTCTTCTACGCCAACATGTACTGCTCCACCGCCTTCATCGCTTGCATCAGCATTCAGCGCTACTGGGCTGTCGTCCACCCGTTGTCCCGGCAACGAAAGGACAACGCCGTGAGCGTGGCCGTCTCCATGGTGATCTGGCTGGCGGTCTGGATCCTAACCACGCCCCTCTTCCTATACGACCAAACGGTGAGGATCATCAACATGGACATCGTTACGTGCCATGACGTCACCCTTCGTAGCCAGAGGGAGTTGGCGGCCGGCTACTTCCTGACCATGGGCATTCTGGGATTCATAGTGCCGGCGGCGGTGTGTGTGGTGGCTTACGTGCTGATGCTCAAGGCCCTGCGAAGCTCCATGACGGACGAGGCCATCGCCAAGAAGCGACGCAAGGCGGTGGTGCTTATCATCACCGTGCTGGTCATGTTCCTGGTGTGCTTCAGTCCCAGTAACATCATGCTGCTGGTGCACTACGGCCTCCTGCTGGCCAAGAGGACCAACAACGGCTATGGCTTCTACATCACCACCCTGTGCCTGGCCAGCCTCAACAGCTGCATCGACCCCTTCGTCTACTACTTTATCTCAGAGGACTTCCGCGAACACGTGCGAAACACGCTTATCTGCCGCAGCCAGCGCCAGGCAGAGCGCATGCGTGTGTCCTTCAGTGCACTCAAGAACTCCAAGAACTCCAAGAAGAGTACGTACAGCTCTGACAGCTCTGGGAAGACCCAGAGCAGCAGCTGCTGACCGCGGGGCGCGTGTTGGACTTGGCAGGTGCTGCCTCACAACGTGGCACATTTTTTAACGTTTTAACATGAGCTTGTTTTCCTATGAATGTGTATATACTGGAAATTAGAATTGTTTGTTTTTTATCAGGTCCCTGGTGTTGCTGGTATCGTATGTAGGTAGGTGTATATTGTCTAAATAAGGCATGAGGTTTCTGTTTGTTTTTTACTCCAATATGTGAGATCCTATATTCTTTTAAATAAAACACATTGCTCGAATGGATTCCTTCTGTGAGTTTGATTTTATCTTTTGTTTCAGATAGTCAACACCAATAAGGAAAATTAGCTTATTGGTTTGATATCCGTTATTTGACACACGATTGAATATAAGATATTGCACTTGCAAAATTGAAATTGCCCCCATTTTTATATACACAAAATAAATGAATAATCATGTATTTAAAACCATTAAGGCTCAATAACAATTGAAAAGCATTCCAACATGACGCTATGGGCCGGAAACTTATGTCATTGTATGACGAGGGGCAGTACGTTTTCATTGTCCTCATTGCAGTGCAGAGAGCTGTTGGCCTTGACACGGACAAGAGGCCCACCGACGAGCCCTTAGACTCTGACCTCAATGAGTACGGCAAAACTATGGGGTGCCATTTTTTAACTTTTGCTTCACAAAAATTTACTTCACTTGTTCCAGAATAGCTTGGCCTTTGCTTATTTTTTTTTTTCAGATTTAGCAAATAAACACCCTTTCAAACTGCACACTGCTCATTTTTTCATATATCAACATGTTACATCTAAATCTTTGTAAATCTACTGCCTAATTCCAAATCTACCTTTTTTTTATCTGTCAAGTTATCTCTTTGTTCAAATTATATGCTCCTGTATTATGTGGTTTACGACCAGAGTTTGGATTACTTCTTGTGCACATCTTCTTTGCTATATAAGAAGGTTCCGGTTCAAACATGAGGAATTTACATTTACATGAGCTGCTGCTGCTGCACAACTGATTGTTCAGTACCACACCAAGGTATCTGGCAGTTGATGATGTAGAAGCGATGATCTTGACAGTGACCAATAGTTCCATGTGAGGGCAATCTTTCCCTGGCATTAGGAGGAGCTCAGTCTTGTTGAGATTAATCTTAAAGTGATGGGCAGTCATCCAAGGCCTGACGTCTGCTGGACATTCTGAGATGCGTGCTGCAATCAGGTTGTTCTCTGAGGACAATCATCAGTCAGCATGAATAATGGCGACTGATTTTCCAGCACTAAAGAATAAAGTGGTTGTATCAGAAAATATATTGTGATTCCTCCCTGATAAGGAGAACTGAATGGAAAGCCCAATAGGTTAAGGCTCCAGACGTGATACAGGAGGAAGATGGCAGAGGTTAGTTATTGATGGAGATGAAAATAACTATATACTTTGGGAAGTAGAGCTTCTCGGCCATCTGAGAAGGACACAATACTCTCCACCGCCCATACAGACCCTGTAAACAACAGAGAATGCTACACAGAGTTATTCAATTCCTCGATGATAAAAGCCTATCGTTGGTGATGAGAGAGGCGTCAGAAAAGCCCTACAAATGCTATAGGGCCACCAGTCATGGTGAGTCCAGAAGTATTGCCCTGTATTCAGAGCTAACTTCACTGAAGAAAGATTGTGAAGAAACTGGGAAGGACGATATAATCCGAGCTGAAAATGTCTTAAAGTCCCAAAGAAAGGCAAAGGAAGAAGTAAGTAGTGGACATATAAAAGGTATGCTTCTGAATCGTATTTCACTGTCCATACGACAGAGCAGCAAGGAACTAACCTTGACTCAGTTCAAAAACAAACTGTGAAGAGACGAAAAAATTAGAGCTTAAACAAAACAGACAATATTTATGAAAGTGGGCACATCATTTTCGGTCTCCTATGGATGTGGGAATTGCGGCCATACTGCGAGAGCTTGCTGTCGTGGTGCTGTGTGGTTTGATTAGCCATTACAAGCCGTTTTGGAAATCTGCCCCTTATGACATCACAGGTGGGCGTGTCCACTTAGATGTGATCAGGATAGATCAGTCTGCCAGCCAACACAGTGGAATGACAGCTTGTAATGGCTAATCAAACCACACCTGGGGCCTGTTTCAGGTAGCTGGTTTAACATACTCTGAGTTTAATCCTGCGCTCTGAGTTGGTTGACTCAGAGTTCAGGGTTCAAAAGCAACTCTGGGTTTTCGGTTTCAGAAGAGGTGATCAGCGTTGGTTCAATCAACTCTGAGTGTGTTCACGCTGGGTTGGGGGCGTGCCTGTTGACTTTAAAGAGCCATCATCAATGGATTTCTGATAACATGATCTAAACATGGACCAAAACCGTAGATCCGCTTACTTTCCCCACGGAAATAGAAATTCTAATGCACGCATATGCCGAGCAGTTACCAATTTTAACCAAAAAAAGCAATGCCGCCGCGGCAGCGAGAGCGCGAGAGAGCTTGGCAGGAAATAGCTTAACAAGTCAATGCGTGAGTAAAATAAAATAGTAAAATAAAATGAGAGGAAAGTTTAATATGAAATCGAATTCGATGAGAGGCCAGCCCCTTCTAAATCACAGCTCTGTAAGATTCTCGCTGGAATTATAATGAAACGCTCTACTTGGCACTGTGAAATCCAATGTCATCTTTTGCATTCCTATCGCTTCCAGTCAAAGAGCTCTATAAAATCTATCTGGAAAAATAAACAACAAAGCAGACTTGGAAATGGACCACATTAGGCAAAAGATGAAAAAGGATGCTTTGGAGATCCAAATTTTGGAACACAAGTTAAAGGTGGGTGAGGTGCAAACTGGGATACTGTTTCCTGCTCCAAAAACATACCCAATATGAATGACTTTTTTTGTGCTTTCAGGAAATAAAGAAATCCTCATAAAAAGTAGATTATCTTCATTAGAACACGGGCTGTGGTGGGACAAGTTATTTTATTGAACAGTGTCACCCCCTACCAGAGGCTGGGTCTGTCACACGAGTTTTACAGGAATGCCAAAAAAAAAATCGGAAATAATAAAATACATTTAACTACATAGAAAACTCAAACAAAATGATTCGAACCACCCTTCCGTCCTGTGGATCCATGGCATGGTTTGGGTTGATGTGCTGCTCATCTGCAACTGTAGGTGGGCAATTTTCCCTTCTCAAAATCGCGATGTTGTGAAGAACCACACATGCAACTATTATGTCACATGCCCTTTCTGGTGTGACTCGCAGCATTTGGAGGCACTGGAATCTTGCCTTCAGGATCCCGAACGTGTTTTCGACCCTGGCTCTCGTCCTCATATGCGCCAGGTTGTAGCGCTGCTGTGGTCCTGGCACGGGATCGGCATACGGGGTCAGAAGGCAAGGCTGGCAGGGCCCTCTGTCACCTAAAACATGACCGTCGAACTCTCCTATACGATACAGGTGAAATATTAATCATCTGAACAAATATGGATTATAAATCCTTCAAATATAGGCTTAACTCACCACGGGCAAATTATTTGAGTGCCACACAAGTATTGAACTTAAAACATGCCCCCGGTGCGTTTGACAGTTAACATGGGGGCTGAGAAGGTGGTCTAAATAAAAGATAGATCGCGCTGAAAAACGATAGCGCTCGTGAAGAAAATTGTCAGGAAAATAAAGTATATCCAACCGGGGTCTTAATAATCGTTCCTCACGGAGATTCCTTCTGAGGATCGCAGCCTCTACGTCCAAGGGCTCTCGTAGAAAAGGACATGCCATTTCTAACACACCTTCTGTCGGAGAGCTGCCTTCAGCCTTATAGACAACAAACTCAGAGTAGGTCAAACCACCTCCCGAGCAGGTTAGACCCACGGCGTATGTTGCCGCAGCAACTAACTCTCGGTTGCGCTGAACCTGCTACCTGAAACGGAAAACCCAGAGTTTCCACTAACTCAGAGTGAACAAACTCGGGGTTGCCTCAAAACCAGCTACCTGAAACAGGCCTCTGGTGGCATGTTCTGGTACCGTCTTAATGGCTCCTTTTGTAGCCATTAAAAGTCTCAAAAAAGGTGCCATTAATTCTTAAGTGGTGCTTTTCACAGCATCCCTTTTAACATTTAACCAGCAATGGTAACAGATATAAAAAAATCATTTTATGCTAATTATAATTCCAAGCCAACATATCCATAATGTAATTTTGACTAGTTCAAATTCTAATTAATGATATCTACAACTCAATTCTCATTAATCACCACTCTAAAATGTTAATTTGTGATATCAATCTCACTAGTGGAAATCTTAATTCTGGATATCTACAATTGAATTCTTACTAATGGGAATCTTAATTGTAGATATCTACAATTGTTCTTCCATTACAGATATCCTTAATTGAATTCTAGATAACCAAAATTCAATTCTGACTAGTCAGAATTTAACTATTAATTTGTCGGGTTCTAATTGTAACTAGAAATAATGTAATTTCAGATATCTTGAAATGCATTTCAGATATCTAGAATTGCATTGCAGATATCTGAAACACAATTGTAACTTGCAAAAATGATATCCATACTGGTAACAATTCTATTTTGAGATATCAAAAATGAATTATATAACCAGTCAGAATTTAATTAAAAGAAGGTATTTCGACTAGTCAAAATATAATTATAGATATCCTCATAACGTACATACATACATGACAAACAAAAGTATGGTAATAATGCGACGTATCCAAACAAATAGTGTAATTGGGCGACATATCTGAACATTTTTGAAGTTTATATTTTCTGGCCCTTTCACTTATGTTCATGAAATTCTCTGGACGTTCGTCTCTCCTCACAATGAACAAATGTTCCTATACACGTAACAGGTAGCAAAATGGCTACCCCAATCAACGTTTAGGCACCAATAAAGGTGCCTAAAGGCGGGGCCAACTTGGGCCAATTATCCCCAAACTTGGTGTACTTAAAGGTTAACTGGGTTAAAGTTCATCCAAATAGGAAAATAGGGGGAGCTGCAGCTATCAATTGAATCTTTTTAATTTTAATAAACTTTTTTTTGAAATAATATTAATAAAATAAAATAACAAATAATAAAAATAATAATAAGTTTTTTTGAATCTATTTTTTTGTGTGCCAATGATTATGCTGCCCCGTGCCAGTGGTGGCACGCGTGCCCAGGGTTACCAACCCCTGCTGTATATCCGTGTGTGCTTGTTTAGGAACTATTGCCATTATTTCATCTTCTGTAACATGCATGCATATATCCGGTATTTGATAGATATGAATGTTATATAAACACAATATTGTGAACAACCCTGAACATATTGTTTCTTGGTTCCTGTGATAGGTGCAGGACGCTGTGATGTGGAACATTAATATACACAATGTGCGCACCCAAGTTGTTTATTTTACGAGTTCTATGTAAAGGTTAATTTACACAAAGTAAGAGGAGGATTTATCACCTTAATAGAGCACTTCAGTAATTTACCCAAAATAAAAAAAAAATTATCCTGGCAGTCAGAAAAACCCAGCTTTTCCACAAGCACACTTATTATTAAAAACCATGTTAAGTGTGACCGCTGAGCTGCCATACATTATTTGTCTTTGTCGTAAACTAGGTTCCATTGGGAAATACACACATATACTAAGGTGCGCCAGACAGAACCGCGCCTCCCTGAGTGCCGCCTGTAGTGTTAAGGGATTTTATAGGACACAGTATGTGACGTTACCCCTTAGGGATTAGGCTTGGTGGGTTGTAAACGAGGCACTGGAATAAAGTCATGCTTCAAGAGTACACGCTGGAAACCTCTCTCTGTGCTTATTTATAAGTTAGAATCACCTAACTCTACATTGTGTCAGAATACTTCAGATACTCAAGTGGGGTAAACATGAGATGTGGTTCGGCCGAATTAACTGGAGAGAACTCAAGTAAATTTTAGTCACTTAATAAGTTTGAAGTTTAGCTATTTAGCAAAGCTAACATGACTCGTGGTTAGCTAACATTCGCGGTAGACAGTCAGACAATCTGACTTCACGAAGCCAGGAGAGTGGCCCAAGTGGATTTGAAGGTTTGAGAGGTTCCAGATTGCATTGCGTCTAGAGCTACAGCCGGATGAGAACCAGGTCAACACTTTGATCTATGGGGAATGAGTTGGAAGATATTGTGACTTTGCTTCGTATGATGGAGGAGGAGGCAACACTGTCAAAGCGAAGCTAGAGGGTCTTTTCCTGGTGTGGAGAAACTTTTGAGCAAGCCAAATTCAACCAGAGTGTAGTAACTCACGGGAGCTTCTTATTGCACATTGAAGGAGCTTTATTTTGTTCCTGATGAACACAGTGTGCAGCTTAACTTTACATGGAAAAACCACATCACTGACCGAACTTGTTCTGTGCTTTACTATAAGTTAACACAGGAAAAAGGAGAGACTGTGGACAGTTTTATCACTGCATTCCACTGCTTGTCAGAGCACTGCAGCTATGGACAGCTGCACAACGAAATGGTCCGGGACAGACTTGTTGTAGGCTTGTGCGACAAAAAGCTGTCGGAGCAACTTCAGCTGGAGTCGGAGCTGACATTGGAGAGAGCGGTGACCCGCGCGCGTCAAAGAGAAAGTGTGAAAATGCAACAGGACCTGTTAAAGACAGCAGAAATTGCAAATGATAAAAGCAGTTATCAGACACAGCCAGGTAACCAGGCACGGTGCATGTGGTGGGGTAGAACGCCAGCACACAGCAAAAACCAGTGACCAGCTAGAGAAGTAGCATGTAACCAGTGTCAGAAAAAGGGTCACTATGCAAAAGTGTGCAGGTTAGGGGCTCTCAATGAAGTTAAAAAAGTCTGATAAGGAGGGAATAGCTTTCCTAGGCACAGTCAGCTCAGATCGTGAACCCTTGCTAATCAACCTTATTGTGAATGAGCATACAGCTGTAAAATAGATAGGGGGGCTGATGTAACAGTGTTATCTGACGATGCATTTCAGAAGGGCCAGTTTCCAGAGCTAGAGAGCGCAAAGAAAGTGCTGCAGGGTCCAGGTAAGACGCGCATCACGGTTAGGGGGAAAGTTCATAGCTACCATAGGAACAGGCCAGTGGCGCTGACACCAGTGGTGATGAAGTGCTTTGAACGTCTGGTACTGGGGCACTTGAAGAACAGCATCTCCCCCTCCTTAGACCACCACCAATTTGCCTACAGGGCAAACAGGTCGACGGAGGACGCAGTGTCACTAGCCCTCCACTCCACCCTGACACACCTTGACCAGCGTGACAGTTATGTGCGGATGCTATTCATAGACTAAACCTCCGCCTTCAATACCATCCCCCCCATAAACTTGCCACCAAGCTGGATCACCTGGGCCTCAACACACACCTGAGCAGCTGGGTCCTGGACTTCCTCACCGGCCGACCACAGACGGTGCGAATGGGGGGACAGGTCTCCTCCAGCATCACCCTGAACATCGGCGCACCACAGGGATGTGTGTCGAGCCCCTTCCTCTTCTCCCTCTACACTCTCAAAGTTCGCAGACGACACCATGGTGGTAGGCAGGATCTCAAGCAACAACGAGGCTGCCTACAGGACAGAGGTAGAGAACCTGGTGAGCTGGAGCCGAGAAAACAACCTGATCCTCAACGCAGCAAAAACAAAGGAGATGATCCTGGACTTCAGAAAGAAGACGAAGCCCTTCGTCCATCACCCCCACCACCATCTACGGCGAGACAGTGGAGGTTGTGCAGAACATCAGTTACCTCGGGGTCAACATCAGCCACGACCTGACTTGGACCGTCAACACCACCGCAACGGCCAAGAAAGGACTTCAAAGGCTTCCTGAGGTGCTTGAAGAGGGCATGTCTTCCACAAAAGCTGTTGGTGAGCTTCTACAGGTCAGCCATCGAGTCAGTTCTCACATACTGCATCACCGCATGGTACTCTGGCTACACCACAGATAACAGGATAGCTCATCGCATCATTAAGCCTGCTGAGAGGATCCCCGGCACTCAGCTCCCCAGACTGGAGGACATCTACCAGGCCCGCTGTACTCGGAGGGTCAAGGGCATCCTCAGAGACAGTACAAACCCTGGACACTGCCTCTTCACTCGCCCACCCTAAGGAAGACGATACAGGACACTGCCCTCCGACACTACAAGACTGCAAAACAGTTTCTATCATAGAGCTGTGACACTACTAAACTCCACTCCCACTCTACTGCCACACTGATACTCCCAATCTCATCTCATACACACATGATTGCACTATTGCACTACTGACACTTAAGGACTTGGACTTTTTAAAAGCATTTTATTTTATTTATATATATATATATATATATATATATATATATATATATATATATATATATATATATATATATATATATATATATATATATGTATATATATTGCGAATACTGTACTGATAATGTTGTTGTTGTTTTGTTTTGTTTTTTTGTGCAACTCGAGGAGGACTGCTCCAAACAAAATTTTGGTGTCTTGTACAATGACAATAAAGATTATTCTAATTCTAATTCAGACAGTAAAAGCACTACACATGAAGTGTATGTAGTCCAAGGTCTGAAGTTTTACCTACCTAGGCTCAGTCGAGAGAGTCAAGGAACAGTTCCCCACTGTTCAAAAGGAAGATGGAGGGAGAATACAAGATAGAACTTAAAGGAGACATATTATGTTGTTTTCCCAACAAGTGAACGTAGTATTTGAGTTCCAGAAAACATGTTTTTGAAGCTGAAAAAAAATCTCGCCTACCGCTGTGAGCTCCTGCCCACTGACCAAGGAGCTGGCAGACTGAACCACAGCATGGCGGAGAAGGGATTGTTGCCATTTACGGACTCATGGAGCACTATATCTATATCATATAATATAATATAATAATACTCGACTGCCGCCGAGACCTACTCCAGCAGGGGGTAGGTCCCCAGCAGGGGATAGGTCTAGCCGAGGGGTAGCCGCCGAGCTACCTCCGTCGGACTGCCGCCGAAGCTTTGCCGAAGCGCCGGAATGCGGCGGCAGTCCGGCGGGGGTAGCTCTGCAGCAGTCCGGCAGCTCAGCTCCGGGAGTACAATCCCTTTCTCCTCTATATCTCCTCCTCCGGACTGCCGGCTTAATGTACGGGTGATCACGGTCAACAGCGTTAGGAGATAAACTTTGGATTTACTAAATAAAGAGCAGGATTGTAAGCCAGACATCGCGTAATTCAACACTGCACCACCGTGGGGTGAACGTTACACTGATGTCAGAAGTAAAAACGACGGACTGGTTCTTCTCCGGTGTTCGCCGTTATTCTAGCATCTTGCAGACCTCCCACGGGGTGCTGCTGTTTGTACTGCCAACGGACATGGCGCATGGGAGCGGAGCGCGGCCGAAGGTTAAGGAGGAGGAGGGAGTTTGAGCGCGCTGCAGAGACCAGGGCCCGCTTGAGGGAGACGGCAAGGCGCATGGCAAACGACACGGGAATGGGCTCCACCGACCCCCGACGGAGCAGAGGATGTTACGGAGGCTTTGTCGCAGGCACGTCGGCTCCTCCAAGGCATGACAGCGGACAGAGTGCACAGCCTGCGTGTCAAAGGGGCAGTTCCTTTCCCGGGCCCCGTGTACAACACCAAAGTACTCCGGTAAGGCAGACTGGCAGGCGTTTCGTGCCCAATTCGAACTGTTGTCACAAGCTGCAGGCTGGTCCGAGGATGATAAAGCGCTACAGCTAGCATTGTGCCTTACGGACGTCACTGCTCAGCCCAGAAGAACAAAATAATTATGAGGCTCTTGTTGGGGCTCTGCAGAGCCGTTTTGGACATTGCGAACAGCCCAGTCTCCTAAGCTCTGAACTTTCCATCAAACGCAGGCGGCCTGGGGAGCCCCTCTGTGTGTTAGCTAATGACATTGAAACTCTAGCCAGGAGGAGTTATGCCCACATGCCCCCGGCGATGCAGACAGAGCTCACCAGGGACCAGTTCGTCCAAGCCATAACCCCCAGGGAGCTGCGCATTCAGACCCAGCTCGCCCATCCCCGCTCCATACAAGAGGCTCTGGAACTGGCTCTAGAGAGGGAGATTGTGGGGGGTGGGACCATGGAAGGCAGCCCTGAGGAGAGTGGTCCTACAGTGAGAACTGCTGCATGCACTGATGCAGCCGAAGTAAAGCCTGCATGAGTGGCTGAGATGATCGAACTGATACGGGCTGTCCCTGAAGCAGACGATAACACAGAATCCACGATGGTGATGGGTTGGACTCATTGGGGGAATTTCTGCCATGTTCCCGTCACCATACACGGGGCCCCACATACAGCCCTTGTGGACACGGGCTCCACAACAACACTGATGAGGCCAGATGTAGTTCCGGCAGGGACCCAGTTGGAGCAGACTACAGTGCAGCTGAGGATGGTGCTTGGTAAGGGGAGAGTCCACGTTGAATGTGGGAGGTCTGTCAGTGGATTTCACTGTATGGGTGGCACAGGTGCAGGACCCCTGCATACTGGGGCTGGACTTTTTGAGGGCTGCGCGCTGTCTGCTGGACCTGGGGAAGAACACATTGACCTTTCCCGGGGGCCCCACTGTTGAACTGATACCGCCCACCCAGCCCCTAAAGCCACAACCCCTGGTCAGAATAGCCATGGAAACACACTGCCATAAAAACAAAAACCCCAGTAGAGAGAAATACCCCCCTGATAGCAGCTTCCTGCCACTAGTGCCCCATGCCCCCAGCAACGGTCAGCCCCACTCTGCACATGCCGATTCATCTTCCCCAGCCCAGTTAACTACGGTGGGGGAAATGGACAGGTTGTCGGCGGTGAGAGGGATATGGCGGCAGAACTGTGGCCAATTGGAGCAATGGCAGCAGGAGGAGCTGTGGAAAATGTTATCTGACTTTATGGACATTTTTGCACTAACAGACTAATGAAGTGGGCCTGACACACCTGGTCCAACACGAAATAGACACTGGGGATGCACAGCCGATCAAGACCCGTCCCCGGCGTCTCCCCATGGCTCACCATGAGGCTTCAGACAGAGCGGTTGAGGAGATGCAAAGAGATGGCATTATTGCACCGTCGGACAGCCCCTGGGCCTCGGGAGTGGTGATGGTGTCGAAAAAGAGGAGCACCAAGATGAGATTCTGCATGGACTACAGACCGCTGAGGAGTGTGACAAGAAAAGACTCGTATCCATTACCCAGTATCGATGAGTCACTGGACTTGGTGTCTGGCTCTTTCTGGTTCTCTTCACTCGACCTGCGAAGCGGATACTGGCAGATGCCTCTCAGCCCTGAAGCAAGACCAAAGACTGCCTTCTGTATGGACAGGGGGTTGTGGCAGTTCCGGGTCCTCAGTTTCGGCCTGTGCAACGCCCCAGCCACCTTCGAGAGACTCATGGACAAGGTGCTGGCTGGCATCCCCCATCAGAGATGTCCGGTGGCAGAGACAAAAACCATGATGTCATGACATCAGGCCGACTTTCCCCAACCGATGCAGTGACCGAGCCGCGCTAGGACGGCGTAGAATCGCACCAACAACCCCGATAGAGTTGAGGTAAGCTACATCAGTGATCAGTACGAGGATCCTGGATACTTGCAGCGGCTCTTCAGTTCGGCCATGTCTTCAGACGATTACATACCTGTGGAGTCTTCGTTTACCTCCCCGAATGCTGAGGTCTCCAGACTGAGATCGGAACTCCACTCCATCGAGATCCTCCTTGGCGATATCCTTCAGCGACAGTCCCTACTGCTCTCCAGCCCTACGGCTGGATGCCCTGCACCCGGCTGCTGTGCCCAGCATCGTGGATCCGGCTCTTGGCGTCCCGTTCGGTGATGTGTCGCTGGGCGGCCCGATCTCTGCCTGGAGGGCTGTGGTGGGAAGGAGCGGCCGGGAGCGCTCACTTCCCCTGTTCGCTCCCGACGAGGATGATTCCCCCATCCCTCTCGACAACTTCTTTGCGCCGCTCGAGATGCTCTCTGACACTGAGCCGGCGACAGAGGAACAATTCGCCCCGGAGATACAGCAAAAGCCCGGGGTCCCACCTGGTCCGGGGATACATCGAGGACGGGGATCGCCACCAACCCCGGAGGGCCTGTCTGGCTGCAATCCGGGGAAGCTGCCTAGGGGAGGTCGGTCCCTTCCCGAGGTGCAGTCGTCGGCTGCTAGACCACCTAAGCCCGCTGTGCAACAAGGCGCTGCTCCCCTCCAAAGGACCAGAAAATGCTGCACATCCCCTTCACCACCTGGGCTGTATGGAAAGCGCCGTCGATGTCTTTCCCCGATCGGTACACCAAACTTTGGCCATGTTTCACCTGGTGGTCCATTGACTCCGCGTGAACCGGTCAACGCTGAAGCTAACCATCCAGCATCACCTGCGACTACTGATGACGTCATGCACCTGGGGTCCTCTTCTCAACTCGTGGTCACAGCTCCCGATAAGTCTGTTCCGCCCCCTAGCGACCCGGAGTCAGCACCTCACGTCTCACACCAACTCCCCAAAAACTTGTCTGTTCACTCATACAATGACATCTCAGCTCCTCAAATTCTCCTTCTTGGAGATTCTATAATTAGAGGAGTCAAACTCCCAGCTGGTGTAACATATTGCCTTAATGATGGTAAAGCTGCTGATTTTATCTCTCTCCTCCCCAAACTTATTGGTCTTCACCCCACTGTCACTCTTGTGATTTTACATTTTGGGACAAATGATGTAATGGAAAGATCCTCTGCAAAACTACACCAAGAAACCGAAGAACTGTGTCTTAAGGTTGAGTCACTAGGGAAACGGTGCCTTCTATCCGGTCCCATTCCATCTCTCTTAAGGGGGTCTGAGTACTTTAGCCGTCTTTACGGTTTTCACCAATGGCTGCGCAATTTCTGCATAGCTGCTGGCTTTAATTTTATTAGTCATTTTGACTCCTTCTGGTCTAGAAAGGATCTATTTGATAATGACCTTTTTCATCCAAATAGGAATGGAGTCAGAAAATTAACTTTTAATTTTCTGAATTGTATTGCTTTTGGCTGTCTCTGACTTCCTGCACAGCTTGACTCTCCACCAGCTCTTACTCTGTCTGTCCATGAACCATATGAAACTCATGAGGGTCCTGCTGGCATATCTGGTCCTCCCTTGGAATCAAAAATTCCCACACTGATCAGGCCTAGAAAAAATTGTGTGCCTTACACCCATAAGGCAAACAAAAGAAACCTCCGACCTGTATCACGTCTTCACCCCCCTGCCACCCACGCTATGACACTCATGTCAACTGCCAAGATGGCCCTCCTAAATGTTAGGTCCCTCTCTAACAAGTAATTTTTAATTAATGATCTTATATCCAGATTCTGTCTTGACTTCATGCTGCTAACTGAAACATGGCTAAACCCAGCCAACAGCAACTGTACTCTTATTGAAGCAACCCCCCCTAACTTTGACTTCATGCATGCCTCTAGAACTAGCAAGAGAGGGGGTGGCATTGCCACCCTATTTAGAACATCCTTTCAGTGTAAGCCGTCATCATTTGGCGATTTCTCATCATTTGAGTACCTATGCACCATCGTTAAGGGACCCCCTCAGATTTTGCTAGTGACCATATAGACCTCCTAAACAGTCACTCTTTCTTGAGGAACTCAGTGATTTATTTTCCATTATCTGTATTGAGTTTGACTGCCTAATTATATGTGGTGATCTAAATATACATGCCGATATCTCAGAGAATAGACATACTAAGGACGTTGCAACCTTACTTGACACTTTCACTCTAACTCAACATGTAACAGAACCCACACACTCCCTCGGTCATACTCTTGACCTAGTTATTACCAAGGGTCTCGCTGTCTCAATGGAGGTAAAGGATCTGGCCCTCTCAGATCATTTCTGCATATTCTTTGAAGTGACTATAGCTACTCAACCACAAAATAGTAGTATTACTGTAAAGAAACGTATCATCAACGACCACACTAGTACTCTCTTTAAACAGGCACTAGTATCTTCATCCTCTCAGTCACCTTTCTGCTCTCCTGAACAATCAACTGGGTCTGCTGATGCTCTGTTTGATTCTTTCAACTCAAGGATGACAAACCTTATGGACAACATTGCTCCTATAAAACATAAAACACTTAGAAATAAAAACAGAACACCTTGGTTATCTAGTCCCTCCGTCAAATCCCTTAAAAGGGATTGTAGAAAGTCTGAAAGGAAATGGCGGAAATCAAAACTCCACATAGACTGTGACATTTTTAGAGGAAAGCTCTGTGTATATAATGATGCAATCTGCAGGGCAAGACAGTCCTATTTCTCCAATATAATCAACCAGAATCTTAACAACTCTCGGGTGCTATTCTCCACTGTTGAAAAGCTGACATCTCCTCCATGTCAACTCCCCCTCGATCTGCATTCAGCATGTAATGACTTCGCCTCTTTCTTTACTGAAAAAATTTCTAGAATCAGGGCCAACATTTCTTCTCAAACATGTAGCAGTCATAACCTGGAACTCCCTCAAATATTCCAACCCACCTCAATGTCTGACTTCTCCTCTATTGATTCTGAAGCTCTTCTTAAGACCATACATAACATAAATTCCTCCACCTGTTTACTTGATACTCTCCCTACCAAATTCTTAAAAACTGTTTCTCATCTTTTATCATCTGATCTACTCCTGATCGTAAACACTTCTCTGCAGTCAGGATCTTTTCCTAAGTTCTTAAAGATGGCCATTGTGAAACCCCTTCTTAAGAAGAGAAATCTAGACACCTCAGTTCTTAATAACTACAGACCAATTTCCAACCTTCCTTTTATTGGAAAAATAATTGAAAAAATAGTTTTTATTCAACTGAGTGAGTTCCTGTCAAATAACCACTGCCTTGATCCTTTTCAATCTGGCTTTAGGTCATATCATAGCACAGAGACGGCTCTTATTAAAGTTTTATATGATATTCGCCTTAACTCAGACTCACAGAGAGCATCAGTGCTAGTGTTACTCGACCTCAGTGCAGCGTTTGACACAGTGGACCATGCCATTCTTCTCCATAGACTGGGACACTGGGTTGCGCTATCAGGCACAGTTTTAAACTGGCTTAAGTCATACCTTGAAGACAGAAGTTTCACTGTGACTATTGGTAACTGGTCCTCATCTTCCACTCCACTAACATGTGGTGTCCCCCAAGGGTCCATCTTGGGTCCTCTACTCTTTAATCTGTACATGCTGCCACTTGGACAGATTATTCGAAAGTACCAGATTTCATACCATAGTTAAGCAGATGATACACAAATGTATCTATCTCTGTCACGCAATGACCCAACCCCACTTCAAGTCCTATATCAGTGTCTTGCAGATGTCGACATATGGATGTGTCAGAATTTTCTCCAGCTTAACAACGAGAAAACTGAAGTGATTTTATTTGGCAACAAAAAGGACAGGCTTGAACTAACGTCACTACTTTCAAACAAAGGACTACAGGTTAAGACCACTGTAAAAAACCTTGGAGTCCAAATTGACAGTGACCTCACTTTTAACAGCCATATCAAGTCAGTTTCTAAATCAGCTTTCTATCATTTAAAAAACATTTCAAAATTAAATAATCTCATGACAAAATCAGATCTGGAGAAGCTCATTCATGCCTTTATTTCAAGCAAGCTTGACTACTGTAACGGTCTCCTCACAGGCCTACCCAAAAAAAATATCAGGCAGCTCCAGCTGATCCAGAATGCAGCTGCTAGGGTCCTTATGAAAGCTAAGAGGTCAGACCACATTACACCCCTACTAAAAACTTTACACTGGCTCCCTGTCAGTCAAAGAATAGATTTTAAAGTATTGTTGCTTGTTTTTAAATCACTAACTGGAATGGGGCCCACTTATCTCATAGATCTCCTCCAATACCACACCCCCACTAGACCTCTTAGATCTCAAGACCAACTGTTTTTAACAAAACCAACTGTGAGAACCAAAAGCGGTGAAGCTGCCTTTAGTTTTTATGCTACTCAGCTGTGGAACCAGCTGCCAATTTCAATCAGAACTGCACCCTCTATTGACAGTTTTAAAACCAGTATCAAGACCCATCTATTTTCTGTTGCCTTTTCTTAGACTAATTTTCTGTTTTATATGCTCTCCCTTATGCATAACCCTTTATTCACTTTATTTATGTTTTTTTATCTGATTTTATACATTTTAATTTTTACATTATGTCTTGTCTTCCTTTTATTATGGAAAACACTTCATTGTATTTGTGTAAAGCACTTTGGGTTGCCATTGGCATGAAATGTGCTATATAAATAAAATTGCCTTGCCTTGCCTTGGTGTATTTGGACGACATCCTGGCCCATGGGAGCTCCTTCCAAACGGACCTGGAATCGCTGAGGTTGGTGCTGCAAAGAGTGGTGGCTGCGGGCCTGAAATTACACCCAAATAAGTGCCGCTTCATGAGGAAGGAGGTGGACTTTTTGGGTCACAGACTGGGGGGAGAAGGAATCAGCACCCTGGAGGAGAAAGTGCATGCAGTGAGAGACTGGCCGACACCAACTGACCAACGACAGCTGAAGAGCTTCCTCAGCCTGGCCTCATATTACAGGAAGTTTGTGCGAGGTTTCTCCTGCACAGCTGCCCTCCTGCACCACCTGCTGCAGAAGGACAGGGACTTCACCTGGACGCCACAGTGCCGACAAGCCTTCAACTCCCTCCAGAAGGCACTGACTGAGGCCCCCGTCCTCATTCCCCCGGACCCCGGGTTGCAGTTTACTCTGGACACGGATGCCAGCGACTTGGGCATGGGTGCAGTGCTGGCTCAGACGGGGTCAGAGGGGGAGAGAGTGGTGGTGTATTTCAGCAAAACCATCAACAAGGCTGAGCGCCACTACCGAGAGCTCCTCGCCATGGTGGCGGCGATTAAGCACTTCAAGTACTACCTGTGTGGCCGGCCCTTCACTGTATCGAGGAGGAGACATGCCCCATGCACGAGGGGGCCAGACCAGTCTGCCGCGGAATGCAGATGGTTGATGCGGCCGAGTGGCAGACACAACAGGAGCAGGACATGGACATACAACCGGTGCGACAGTGGGTTGAGGCAGGACAGAGACCACCCTGGGAGAAGGTGACTGGGAGCCCCACTGCAGTGAAAGGTATATGGACTATGTTTGAGGCACTGAGAGTGAGGGATGGAATGCTGCAGAGAGCCTGGAAGGAACCTGCTAGGGGAGAAGAAAGGTGGCAGGTGATTCCCCAGTTCACTGAGAGACGCTGTGCTGAGAGCATCCCATGGGACCGCAGGAGCGGGGCACTTCGGAGTAGCAAAAACACTCCACCGACTTCATCAGGGGTTTTACTTGGGGCGGGTCAGAAGGGACGTAGAGGACCTTTACCGCCGCTGCGACCTCTGTGCGGCAAACAAGGGCCCCCCAGATCAGTCCGGCGCACAACTACAACAGGCGGTGGGGGCTCCCATGGAAAGAGTAGCTGTGGACGTCATGGGCCCATTCCCCCGCACGGACGCAGGCAACCGGTACGTTTTGGTCACCATGGACTATTTTACAAAATGGCCTGAGGCATACACAATACCAGATCAGGAAGCAGAGACGGTGGTTGACGCTCTTGTAGAGAGCATGTTCAGCAGGTTCGGGGTGGCAGAAACCATCCATAGTGACCAAGGGAGGAACTTTGAGTCGCGGGTCTTCGCCGCCATGTGTGAGTGCATGGACATGCATAAGACCCGGACCACAGCCCTGCACCCCCAGAGCGACAGTCTCATCGAGAGGTTTAATAGGACCCTGGGAAAGCAGCTGGCAATCCTCACAGCGGAACAACAACGGGACTGGGACATGCACCTGCCCTTCGTCCTCATGGCCTACAGGTCCGCTGTTCAGGCGTCCCCCTAATGCACGCCTGCCCTCCTCATGTTGGGGCGGGAGCTACGGACGCCAGTGGAGGTGGCCTTCGGCAAGCCCCCTGACACCTCTGCTGGTTCTCCGGGGAGAGAGTATGCCAGGATCGGATGGAGTCTGCCCATATCTTTCCCCGAGACCAGCTGCAGAAAGCGGGCATGAAACAAAAAAAGGAACTACGACATAAGGTTGAAGGGAAGACACTTCCAAGCTGGAGAACTGGTGTGGGTGTACCGCCCCCACAGGAAGAAGGGACGGTTCCCCAAGTTGGACTGTCATTGGGATGGGGCCTTGTCAGGTGGTGGAGCGTCTGGGTGAAGTAGTGTACCGGGTCCAGCTGCCAGGAAAGAGAAAGAAGGTTGCGCTCCACAGAGACAGGTTGGCCCCGTATAGAGGGGACTCCCTCCCTTCCCTAAGCTCAGAGTCCCAGGTGTCCGCCCGGAGGGGCTATGGCGCAACTGCTGCAAGCGGCTACACAGGGGCACGCAAGCCCTATCGAAGTCCCATTTCCCCTGCACATACAGTGACAGTGACTAAACTCCCTGTTCACATCCCTCCTTACCACCGCAGTCACATTTCACTGCACAGAGGCGTTGCCCCAACCACCGGGCAGAAGTTTCAGAGACTTTGTGTGGTCCCCTTTGTGTAGACGAGGGACTTTGTTGGGGGGGGGGGAGCTGTGTAACGAGCTGGCTTAATGTGGTTCTGTTTTTATGCATTCAGCAGCTATTAGAATGTTCTCATGTGTTGGGTTATGCACTAAGGTTATTAGTGGAGGTTAATGGGGGATTGTCTCGCGAGAAGGAGGGGGGGGGGGGCAACGAGAGGCAGGGTCCGGAAGCAACGGGTTTTTGGATTAAAAGAGTGTGTTACGGCTTAATGTATGGGTGGTCACGGCCAACAGTGTTTGGAGATAAATTTTGGATTTACTAAATAAAGAGCAGGATTGCAAGCCAGACATCTCCTGTTATTCAACGCTGCACCACTGTGGGGTGAACATTACAATATGATAAAAAATAAAAGGAAAAAATATGATTTAGCACTAGGAGTGATATTTAGTAATTTGGGTAGTAGGCTATAGGCCTATCAGCTAGGTATACATGTTGAATGAATTTGTCACTGGAATACGAGACTGAATTCACATGTATAAAATACGAGTAACGTTATTACCGTAGGGATCCCTGAGAGGGGGGTTCGTACTATCGCCAGTTGGACCTTTGGCGCGCTCCTAGGTCCTTTGCGGCAGTGACATTTGTGTGCGGTGCAAGGGTTAGGGTATACCTAAGTGGCGGTGTGTTTTTGTAGTTGGCGTTTCCACCACCAGCACCAAGTTGATTGTTGAAGTGTTTTAGCAGAGTCACACTCTCACGGCGGAATAATAATTCAAACACATAACTTCTCTCTTTAGACGTATACTGGAAATTGGAGTGAACATTTGCTTATATAGTCACAGACGTGACGCAACAGTGCCTCCCTTTGGTTCTGAACAGGTAACTACAGTTACATGCAATCATACATCAACATACATACATCAAACACTCCCACTTATGAATGATATGTTAACTGTACAACATTAATATAGTCAACACCACAGGACACTAGGCTGTGGTGTCTCTCTCTCCTCACCGTCTATTTTGGGGTCCAGGCCAGCTCCTGAGTCTGAGTCTGTTCTCGCAGGTTGTCTTTGTGACAAATGTGACAAATGTAGCCCAGTTGGAAATTGGGCCTTGATATATTATTTTATTTCCTATATTATCCCCAATACTAAAATGCCTTATTAACTTTCTATTTTACTCATTTCTTTGCATATGTTTTCTTTTACTTATCTATTATTTTATTTTATTTTATGACAATGTTTATATGTGAAGCACTTTGAGTCTGCCTTGTGTATGAAAAGTGCTCTATAAATAAAGTTGCCTTGCCTTATTTCTCATAAAGTTTCCGCTCTGTTCTTTGCCTGTTATATTCCCTAAGCATTATATTGTTTACCTGTTGGGTTATTAAGCTGTTAATCAGGGATTTTTCTCATACTGGAGTCTTTTTGGCTGAATCTAAGAATACAGACCTCCCAATGGTTAGAGGGAAGTAAGCCCCGCCCCTTCACGTTGCTGTCGTCAATGCGCAGCTAGAAAGCTAACACAAGCAGAACAGTGAAAACGAGCTGAGAAAACGAGTAAACTATAGAGTCAGTTATTAAACTATATAAAAACTGAGTGGAGTTGAAGGGAAACGAACCCGAAGTGAGAGAGAGGGAATCACCGGTCGTCAGCAATTTGTCCAACTAAGCAACCACAAGTCTGGGTGTTCAGGTGTCTCACTGGGTGTCCCACAGGGGTCAGTCTTGGATCCACTCCTGTTCACCATTTACCTCCTCCCGCTGGGCACATTCCATCGTCACCATGGGATCCATTTTCATTGTTACGCTGACGACACACAGGTCTACCTCTCCACCAAACCCACCGCCGCCATCCCCCCACCTCCCTCATCACGTGCCTGGAAGAGATCCGGAGCTGGATGAGCAGGAACTTCCTGAAACTCAATGGAACCAAGACCAAGGCCCTGCTCATCGGCTCCAAATCCACCCTCACCAAATCACAACACACACCAGCTCCACTCATAATCATCTATGGATTCCCAGTACCCTTCTCCTCCAAAGTCAAGAGCCTCTGCGTCATCCTGGACAACACCCGCTCATTCTCACTCCATATTCACAACATCACCCAGACTGCATTCTTCCACCTCCACAACATCGCCAGACTCCGCCCATCACTGACCCAATCCAGCACTGAAATCCTGGTTCACTCATTTGTCACATCAAGCATAGACTACTACAACGCCCTCCTCACCGGACTCCCCACCAAACTCATCAACAGACTGCAGATCATTCAGAACTCAGCCGCCCGGATCATCACCCGCACCAAATCATCTGACCACATCACCCCTGTCCTCATCCAACTTCACTGGCTCCCAGTACACTACCGCATCCAATACAAAACCCTACTCCTCACCTACAAAGCTCTCCACAACCTAGCCCCCAGTTACCTCTGCGACCTCCTCCAAGAATACACTCCCTCCCGCTCCCTCCGCTCAACCTCTGCTGGGCTACTATGTACCCCCACATCACGACACATTACAATGGGTTCCCGGTCATTCAGCTGTTCAGCACCCAGGCTTTGGAACTCCCTCCCCCCTCACAAAAAACAGTCAGACACCATTACAACCTTGAAGTCACAACTCAAAACTCACCTGTTCAAACTCGCGCACAACGTCTAACTGATCACTGTCTTGATTGTTTGATTGTTTTGTTTTTCCACAATGTCCTGTTTTTAACGATTAATGATGATTTTATGCTCTGTAAGGTGACCTTGGGTTCATGAAAGGCGCCTCTAAATTAAATGTATTATTATTATTATTATTATTATTAATTGATGACCGAGCGTCGTTTTATTGCTTTCGGCCGAGTCTTGGCTTGGTTTTTTGGAGTCCTTGGAAACCCTTTGAGAATCTGGATCGAATTCCCCTTGACGAAGGGGTGGCGAGCTAGGGAAGAAGATACCTCCTTATCCAAAGGAGTGGACCGAGATCACCCGTGCCCAGGTGGAGCATATCCTTCATTTACCTGCATCACTTGGGTATCAAAGGTGAAAGCTCTGAAGCGCCACACATGACCCCCTTGACTTTTGACTTCTGACTTGACATTTCCCCTTTTGACTAACGCATGCTGAACTGACCGAACCAAAGAATCTAAGGAACACTTGCAAGGAATATATTTTGTTTAAATATTTTATTTTTTTTAATGGACATTTTGCAGCTATGGTGGTTATTTTTTGTGGTGGTTTTCTATGGTGGTTAAAGATAATTGTTCCTGACCTAATGTTACGGTCTAAATTGTAAAACATTGGTGAATGGTATTGATTGCACTGAAATCAATTTTGTTAGAATTTTCCCTACCAAGAATACAGTCAATTTAATAGTAACCTGTGGCTCCAGTTAGGGCTGGGCGATAACTCAATTACGATTATTAATC